>JAJPUD010002564.1:215858-244723 GCA_023553655.1 Myrmecobius fasciatus
GTAGTAGTAGTAGTAGTAGTAGTAGTAGTAGTAGTAGTAGTAGTAGTAGTAGTAGTAGTAGTAGTAGTAGTAGTAGTAGTAGTTATGTTAGGAAAAGGTCAGTGAAAATCTTACTAAATACCTAGGAGCTTTTTGTAATTATGTATTTTCTCAGTCAGCAGACACAGCACAAGAAATATCACGTGATTGGTTCCAAGAAACTTTGTGACATCAAAAAAGGGCCTCCATTCTCAGAAAGTCTGGGAACCACTGGACTAAATGATCTCAAAAGACCTTCCAACTCCAATATTCTGTTACATTCTAAAAATATTACACATATAAATTTTCCTGAAGTGATGTTTTAATATTTACCATATAACAAAGAAAGATGTTTTTCATTTATCAATGGCAACCCAGTTTAAATATTTAGACATCTTTGGAGGCCCTTACACTCAGCTGTGGCCTCTTTCCTAGAGAAAACTCTAATGGCAGGATACTCATACTCCTAAAACATTGCCAGAAAAAATTTAAACCAGTTACTGATTCATGAAATGAATCCTGTTTGTGGAAAGCCAGATTGAAGTGAATGGTAAATTGTCTTTCCTCAATTCTCCCTATATTAGAGAAGGCTTTTTGATAGAGGTGGGAGATCAGGTGTTCACTCAGAAAAGATTTTTGGTGGGCCATCACACCTTTTTAAGAGATATGATTTGTGATTAAGACATCCAATAAGCTTGACTATAAGCAATTAAGGTAATTTTGTCAAATAATTCAGATAATTTTATCATATGTGACAAAGTGTACTCACCTGAAGTTTTCATTATTAATATTAAAAGTTAAGAGGAGACAAAGGATCTAAGGTTTTAACTTTTTCTTTTCCCCTGTCATGGACTCATTTGGCAGCAGTCTAATGAAATTCATGGATCCTTTTTTGAATTATATTTTAAAGGCATATAAAAGAATGTAGAAGTGCAAAGGAAATCAATTCTATTAAAATACAGCTACCAAAGTCTTTTTTTGTTTTTTTTTAAGTTCACAGACTGCGAGTCAAGAAGACCTGACCTACAGTGAATTCTGAAGTTTAATATAGCAGGGGGTAGGGGAGGAGAGTGTACTTTACTCTTTTTTATTACTATTATTTCTTAATGTAAAGAACTTCTAAGAATACAGATTGGTAGGACCTTTATGTTTTTATCCCCATTAACTAATATTACTTTGAATAATTTGGAAAGAAACAAAACTTTCCCCTTGACTGAATTTATT
This sequence comes from Myrmecobius fasciatus, assembly GCA_023553655.1. Taxonomy (NCBI): domain Eukaryota; kingdom Metazoa; phylum Chordata; class Mammalia; order Dasyuromorphia; family Myrmecobiidae; genus Myrmecobius; species Myrmecobius fasciatus. The sequence continues at coordinate 217,101 of JAJPUD010002564.1, forward strand.
CAGACTTATGTTGGATAGGTTACAATACATCCTCATGGTTGAAATTGTATTTATTTGCTTTAGTTGAAGGGACTTTAATATTTTTAATGTTTTGTTTTATGTTACAATGTGTAGAAGAACTAACTAGAAATTCCTTTCCATTGCCTTTTTGTTACTTAGCCCCCTTATCATTTCCTCACCCTGTTAAACTCAACACACAAAGCCTGTCAATTACCTTAAATTATGAAAAATGGAAGATTTTTATGAACTTTGAAATTTTTTTATTCAAAGATGTCGTATACAGAATTATAGAAAGGGAATTTATTCTGGAGAGGTTTTTTTTTTGAAAGATGTTGTATACAGAATTATAGGAAGAGTTATAAATATTTATTCCTAGCACCCAAATAGACTTCAGATAAAATAATTAAATGTTGAACTATGCAGTTTTATCCTCCCTTCTCCATCCATCACTCTTGTATATGAATCATAAATGAACTTCTTTCTTTGCTTTGTCATTTGCTTGAGAAGTTATAGGAAATTGGGAAAGGAGTGAGAAAGGGAAAAAATGCAAGACTAGGCATAAAAATATCAATGAACAAAGGAGAAAAGAATAATCCAAAAGAGAAATATCACAGGGCTTATTCAGCTGCTACAACAAATACTTATCAGTACAGGACATTCTTAAGAAGCAGTTCAGTATACACTGACCCTCTGAAGAGTCTTTCTGTAATGTCTTCCTCCCTTTGCAATTCCATCCCTTTCCTGGGATTTTAGTGATTGTCTTTTATCTTTATCTATAGTCTTAGGCTTGTTTCAGATAACACAAGTTTACCTTCTTGTTATCAGTGTTGCTGTATCCTTTGTTCCTGAATCTTTATTGATGTGATATTAGCCCTGCTTTTTTCAGCTTGCCACATTTTTCATTTATTTCATTCCCTTGTCCCCCAAGAAGTGAAGTATCCACTTACCATTTGGTTTCCCCTTTGCTGATTTGGCATGTCTAGGAATCATGATTCCATACTCAAAAATTCTACATCAGCTTCTGTGGGTTTTTAGCACATCCCATATTGCCACGATCAAAGGAGACTGGATTCCATACCTCCCCCTCTGAATTTGTGACTTTTCTGAAACTCCCCATTTTCTCGTCTTCCATGGCAGTAAAATATAAGGTGCTTCTAGCCTCAAGACTCTCAGTCCCCTGGTACTTCTAGCCTGGCTTTCATTGGCTGACAAACTTCTTTTGTCTTCTCAGCAGGTTTTGATGGCTGCATAGCCTCTGTGATTTATGGAAGTGAGAGCCTTCCATTTGGTGGGAAGCACAGCTTGGCAACGATATCCAAGACAGATCCTTCCGTGAAGCTGGGCTGCCGAGGCCCCAACATCTGTGCCAGCAATCCCTGTTGGGGTGATTTGCTATGCATCAACCAGTGGTTTGCCTATAAGTGTGTTCCTCCTGGAGACTGTGCCTCCCAACCTTGCCAAAATGGTGGCACTTGTGAACCAGTCTCATACTCTGGATTCACCTGTAGCTGTCCAGAGTCACATACTGGCAGGACTTGTGAGACAGTGGTGGCCTGTCTTGGTGTCCAGTGTCCCCAGGGAAGCATATGCAAAGCTGGCAGTGCCGGGGGCCATGTTTGTATCTTGACCAAGGTCCCAGAGGAGATCTCCCTGCCACTGTGGGCTGTCCCTGCAATTGTGGGCAGCTGTGCCACACTTCTTGTTCTGCTGGTGTTAAGCCTGATTCTGTGCAATCAGTGCAGAAGCAAAAAGGCCAAAGCGCCCAAGGAAGAGAAGAAAATCAAGGAGAAGAAGAAAAAAGGAAGCGAGAATGTGGCTTTTGATGACCCTGATAACATCCCTCCTTATGGTGATGATATGACAGTCAGGAAACAACCAGAGGGAAATCCCAAGCCTGACATCATTGAAAGGGAAAACCCCTACCTGATTTATGATGAGACAGACCTTCCTCCCAACACTGAAACCATCCCCAGTGCTCCCTTAGCTTCTCCTGAGCAGGAGATTGAACATTATGATATTGACAATGCCAGCAGCATTGCCCCTTCAGATGCTGACATCATACAGCATTACAAGCAGTTCCGCAGCCATACCCCCAAGTTCTCCATCCAGAGACACAGCCCACTGGGCTTTGCAAGGCAATCCCCCATGCCTTTGGGTGCAAGCAGTTTGACTTACCAACCTACCTACAGCCAGGGTCTGAGAACCAGTTCCTTGAGCCACTCTGCCTGCCCCACTCCCAACCCCCTTTCTCGTCACAGTCCAGCTCCCTTTTCTAAGTCTTCAACGTTCTACAGAAATAGTCCTGCCAGGGAACTGCACCTTTCCATAAGGGAAGGGGGCCCTTTGGAGATGCATGGTGACGTATGCCAGCCTGGTATTTTCAACTATGCCACCAGGCTAGGGAGGAGAAGCAAGAGTCCACAGACCATGGCAACTGGCTCTAGGCCAGGAAGCCGCCTAAAGCAGCCGATTGGACAGATGCCTCTGGAATCCACTCCTCCAGTGGGACTCTCAATTGAGGAAGTTGAAAGACTCAACACTCCTCGCCCTAGAAATCCAAGCATCTGTAGTGCAGACCATGGCAGGTCTTCTTCAGAGGAGGATTGTAGGAGACCCCTGTCCAGAACAAGGAACCCAGCTGATGGCATCCCAGCTCCAGAATCCTCCTCTGATAGTGACTCTCATGAGTCCTTCACTTGCTCGGAGATGGAATATGACAGGGAAAAGCCCATGGTCTACACCTCCCGGATGCCCAAATTATCTCAAGTCAATGAATCTGACGCAGATGATGAAGATAATTATGGGGCTAGATTGAAGACTCGAAGGTACCCTGGCCGACGGGCTGAGGGAGGGTCCATGGGCACTCAGACAGCAGCAGCAATGAATGTTGCTGAAAACACATTGCCCCTGAAACTTGGGCAGCAAGCGGGAAATTTCAACTGGGACAACCTTTTAAACTGGGGCCCTGGTTTTGGGCATTATGTAGATGTTTTTAAAGACTTGGCATCTCTCCCAGAAAAAACAACAGCCAATGAAGAAGGCAGTGGTCGGACCAGTAAGCCTGCCTCCAAAGATGGGGAAGCAGAGCAGTATGTGTAGACTTAATATCCTGGCAGGACAAAAATGCAACACCAGATGCAATCAAACCATTCTGCGCTTACAGTTACAAGATGGCCCATGTTTCTACAACAGGTCATAATCAACTTTTGGTTAAGGGAGACCTTAAAAATAAATAACCATTATGCTGCTGAAACAGATTTAATTTTTTTTAACTGAATGATGAATTGGTTTCTCTTGCATGCATTGCATTTTAGAACTAGATATTCAGCATGCAGAATTTGAAGAGGGTTTCATTCCTATTGACTGCTGTTTGGTTGGTGATTTTAAAATTAATCCTGTTCTGGTAATGAATTTGTGTTTCAACAGTGGAGTGTTTGTGTTGTTTCCATTTCAATAATTTCATTTTTTTGGAGTCGCCAGAATATTGAGGATTTCGTTTCCTCTTTGAAATCTAGAAAAGAGTTCTCTGATGCCTGAATGAAGGAATGAGCAGTGTTAACCACCCTTTACAAGTCCAGTTTCTGTAACTCATGTTTGCATAGTCAAAGAGCAATACATTGGATGGTTTGCATGCAGTAGGGTCATGGATCTTCTCCATGGAAGTGGTGCTAGAAGCAATTTGTTCTTTCTGGTCAGCACTTTAGGATTTGTGTCAAGACTTCCAAGTTCTGTTGCTAACTGTTGTGGGTACTTATTCCATCCCTCCTTTCCCTGAGATGTCTTCTACCCAGAAGAGCTTGGGTAGAAGTCACCCCTGAGTACTGCCATCTATCTCCATGACTGGGGAGCACTGTTCTCAACAGTACAGCATTTTCAGATGATCATTTTTTCAAAGATTATTTATTGTAAAAAAAAAAAGTGCTGCATTCTTGACGTTTTTTTTTAAAAAAGAATTGATATAAAGGGAGCTTTCTAGTGGACTCACATTTTCAAATATCCCATGTTTGTAGAATTTATTAAAATAGAAATCCGACAAAAAAAGCTGTTTTCCCCCTGTCCGTTTGGAAATCCTTTGTACTGTGTAAAAAACTTTTTTTTTACACTTAAGCTGTGTTTTTGATATTGATATTTTCCTATGCTGAATAGTTTTCTTACTTTCAGGAAAGTAAGAAAAGTACTTTTTCACATTTGTTACTTATGTAACATTCATATTTTTCACATTTGATAATTGTAACATACTGTATGCTTTCTACTTGTAAATGCCAATAATAGAATTAAATATTTATTTAAAATACTTTCTTAAAGGTATTTTATTTTATTATTATATTGACTGTATTATATATTTATATGCACAGAATTCATAGACATATATGTATCTGGATAGTTGGAGGGAATGGCCACTCTGGCAAGATGGTAGGTCTATTGGGATGTTAGAATATTCATTTCTTGCCCTCCAGCAGAAGCTCTCTGTATGCCAACAGTTGAGTAAAAGCTTGGATGAGAATTGAGTTGGAGTACCTTGATTTGAACTTAAAAGAGCTTGGGAAAATTTCCTCTTCTTTTCCCCATCTCAGTTTTCTTATCTATAAAATTATGAGGTTGGACAATATGATCTCTCATTTTCTTTCAGTTCTAAATCCTGTGAACCTAAATGAACAACAATGAAAAGTTTTTCAAAAATACCAATCAAGACTATTGTGAGAACAAAAATGGCTTTCCTATTGGAAGCCCAGAAACCTACTTAAAGGTACAATGATCATGAAGTTTTCCATAAAATGGAAGAATGAACTGACTAGACATGAGGGATATAATGTATGTCAAAACAACTTGGCAATTGTTTGGAGTTTTCCTTCTAGAGTGTTTTTGTTGTATGCTAGAATTGGGACATATGGGAAATGTAGAAATGATGATTATTCAGGGTCAATGAAAAATTAAATGAAAAAACAATCTTTTGGAGTATTTTTCAAGGAATTAGCCTGAAATGGTTTTGGAATGATATAAAGAACCCAACATTAGTTTAGGAACCAAAGTATTATGGTTCAAGTCTTAATCCCATTATTATTTCCCTGTTCAATTAGACTTTACAAAATGGTGTGGTAGAAAGAGGGATAGACTTGGGTTCAAATTTTGCATTTTCTATTTACTAGCTATGTGACGATGGGCAAGTCATGATTTTCATATTTTTATTCCTTATTTTCTTTATCTTTAAAGTGAAGAAGTTAGAGTACATGGCCTCTGAGTTCCTTTCTAGCTCTGAATCTATTATCTGATGCTTTGGCCTTCATCAAATTTCTGTAACTCTTTGACCCCTAACTTCTTCATCCATAACCTGAGTCAAGTTGACCTCTCTGGTATCTTCTAGTGTTAAATATTCAGAATAGAAGGATCCATATAGAACATGTTCCCATACACTCCTTCCTTTTAAGTTATTGGCCAAGCTGAAATTATCTACTTGATTCAATGGATATAATACTGGCTCTGGAGTTAGGAGATCTGAGTTCAAAATCAGACATTTACTAGCTGAATTATGCTAGACAATTTATTAAATCTCATTCTATCTCAGTTTCCTCATTCTTAAAATAGATATACTAATAATATCTATCTCCCAATGTTGTTCTAAGGAACAACTAAGATAATATTTGTAAAACATGTTGAAAATTTAAAGTCCTATGTAACTTCTAGTTGTTAGCTGTCACTCTCCGCTCACCCATCTCCAATATCCAAAAGAAACTCACATACTCTATTGCCTGTGAGAAGGTTCTTTTTCAAAGCTGTCACAAAATAATGGAACCAGTTAGTAGAGATTAATGACCCAGAATACTACCCATCCATATCAAAGGTATTGTAATCCTAGAATGTATACAAATTATCTTCAGAACTTGATGTAATTAAACATCTGTCAAAGACCTGCAAGCTTGAGTGGAATATTATCCTCAAATGCTGAGTTTACCACAGCCAAGAGTAATTTTTCATAATATACAAAAGCTTTAGTGAACAAAATCTTTTGAAATTAACACAAAACACATTGGAGTTTGTATTTTGTCAATTAAAAATTCTGAGATTATCAGTTTATTTTGTTCCCCCTTCTCCCCTCCCAAATGATATATAGTTTGGGTTTATTCTAAGTCAACAGTATTCCTTTCATGTGGTTTTGAGTCTGAACATTTGTAAGGCACTAACTTAATTTTCTTTTTTTCATCGCCTATAATGAGCTAACATGTTTCAATATTTCCTTATGAATTTTAGCATCATGCACTTATGCTCCAAATATGGGAATAAAGTTGATGGTTTTGTATAACTCAAATCAGAAAGAAAGTGGGGGGAATGACATTCTTCTCAAGTAGCTCCATAGCACCCTAGGATTCTACAGGATTTCGTATTCATGATTAAGAACAGACCTAAATGCGAAATGATAAACCAGATCATGTCCAAGATTTAGGAGAAAGTACCTGCTGCCAAAATGTGATCTTTATAGCCCCAGTGGCTCCTTCTTAGGGATCGAGATTCACAATTCCCTTAGTTAATTAGGCAGATTTTAGGAATAAGACCAAGTACTTTCTTCTAGTCCATCCCCAGACCAGCTTGGCAATTCCCTCCTCCAACTACGAAAGCCATTTGTCATCAGCCATGTCAGAGGCACGGAGAACAAATAAAAAACACGCGATTTGAAGGCCTGGATGGACACAGGAGAATGGAGCTCCATTTATCAATGAGGGCGACCAAGCTTAGCTCAGAAAACATATGTGTGTTTGAGGGCATTTTTTAAATGAATGTAACCATATCAATAAGACTAACAGTCTTCACAGATTGTTAAAAGCTCTGGGAAGAAATGATTGGTTGTACCACCCTCTGTTGCCATATGGTATAATAGAAAACATTATTTGTAAGGGAACTGGCTAAAAATCCAGGAATGTCCTGGAGCCAACTTATACTGGCTTGGGAGAGCCAATTGTTAAATTTTCAATTCAAGTATTTATACCTCAAAAACCATGCAAAGCTACAAATCAGAGCCTGATTTATTATTTTGTTGATTTCTGCATTTAAGAAAGTAATGCAAAGAATGTTCAAACAGATTAAACTTAAAATTTAATTAATAAAGAGATAAAAGCATCACTCATACATTCTCTTACCCCTACCCCAAAAGCCCGGTATTAAACATGTGCAGCTCTCTGCTGCCTAAATAAAATCCAGTCTCAATCATTGATTATTTATGGAATTCTAGTGAAGCCACAAGATTATAGATTTAGAGATGGAAGGGACTTTCAACACCATCTAGTCTAACATTCTCATTTTCCGGGTGAGGAAATGGAGGACCAGAGAAATGAAAAGAGTTCTGTTCTTTGCTTCTCTGCACCTTCATTTACTCATTGATAAAATGAAGACAATAATTGATGTTTACCTATCATCCAGGATGCTTGAGAGCAACAAACTTCGTAAACTTTAAAATGGAGCTATAGATATAAGTGCTTAGACAGCAATAAGGTCTTGAAAAGCCTAAACTTCAAGGCAGAAAGATCTGATTATCCAAATCCCATTTCCATACTTACTAGTTTTGTGATCCTGGACAAGTTACTTAAATGCTTTGCCTTAGTTTCCTTATCTGTAAAATGGATTTATATATCCTATCAAAATATATCCTATCAAAATATATCCTATCAAAAGGTTGTTTTGAAAAATTTGATTCTCAAATTGTATTGCAAAAGGTATAATGGTCTTGGTGCAGTCATTTACCTTAAAAGTTTTAAATGGCACTAAGACTTTTAGGATCCTCTATGTATATAAATCCCCTTGCAAACTTTAAAGGACTATATAAATTTGAGTTATCATCAGCATCAAATAGTAAAGAAATGACTTTCCTTGCGATCACAAAGATGTGGACTCAGGTCTTACTAGATATGATGAACAAATCACTAAATCATAAGTATTGTGTAATACTCTCTAAGACTTATGTTGAAGGTAAGTCATGGATCTGCTTTGATGGAATGAGTTTTCATACCAGGAAATTATAGCCCTACAGTGTGGTAAAGTGTCTAAAAGGCAAGACTTGGAATTTAGATGACTTGAAATCAAATCCTTCCTGAGATCCTTAGCAATCTGATCCTATCAAGTTAAATTAAATCACTTAAATTTCTCTGTGCCTTTGTTTTTTCATTTGTATATTAAGTGGGTTGGACTTAATGATTTCTAAAACCTCTATTAGCTCTAAATCTATGTTCCTATGAATTCTCTATACTTATGGAATCACAGGTTTTGTCATACCCCCTCAAAAAAAAGTGCCATAGAGATGACATTCTTTCTCACATATTCAAATTGTTTCAGACTTCTGAGTCCCTACAATATTATGTAATGGACTGTCAATCCCTAGTATTGTCTGTTAATTTCTAAAGTAGATGAAATAAGCACTTATTAAGCACTTAAAAAGTTAAAGGCATTGCAATAAACATTCTTCAAAATCTAATTTGAGAAAATACTGCTTTATCTCAATGGATACCTCATTATAGGTATTCTGAAAACACTTAATTAGATCAACCAAGCCCTAGGTGAAAATTCATATGAGAGTCTGAAGAGAACAAGAACAAAAAGATCTGCTGTATTGGATGAGCTGAGATAATCTGACTTCAAACAATTTCACTTATGTTGGCTATGCAAGAGAATAATCTGGTAACATGGAGAAATATTGTATGAAGCACATGGGACACAGAACTAGAAGGGACTTTGGAGATCATCCAATTCAAACCTAATATCTTACAGATAAGGTAATTGCCATGTAAATCCTAAGGCAATCTAACCACATAATTGTTTTTCACTGTTTAATATTGCTTCCCATTATAATTGATATATCTATAAGTAGGTAATCTCATTAATCTGACTCCTTATTATAGGAAAATTTATTGAAAAACATACATTATTGATCATAAAATGCCTAGTAAAATAATTATTACAATTAATATTATAAAACATAATTAACAATAGCATAAGATTATATATATATAATATATGTATATATAACCCATTTATTTATATGTATAAATTGTTGATGGGATTGCTTTCCCAATGGTTGGCTACTTGCATTGACTATACCATTATAGGTACATAAAGTTATAGCTTAAAGGATCTTTCAGCACTGAGGTCAAGCATTTCATTTGACAGATGAAAAAAACTGAGGTACAAATAGATTAATTGACTTCCCAAAATCAGTCAGAAACTAAGGTGCATAAACAAGATTTTGACCAAGATTCTCTAAATTCAAACAAGAATTTTTTTCCATCCTACCATAGTGTTATATCAAAAATGATCATAAATTAGAGTTTATTACTTATAATTATTATAAGAGAATACAGGTGATAGGTGGAAGGAGAAAAACCTTCAATTATTTTAAAAAAAATATTTATACACAATGTTTTGCTCTTGGTGATTTTGCCTCTGGTAACATAGTGAATGTCATGTGCCATACTTATCCAAAACATCAAAAATCTTTCATCTGCCAAGTGAAGATAATAGCAAACATATTTTAATCCCTTCAGGAAGAAGGGGACTAAAGAAAATGAAGATATTCTTTGGTCAAGATTTGCCACTGATTTCAAATTCTAATTAATCCAATAAACTTTCCTTTTCCCTCAGTCACTTCTGAACTTACATAATGGCAAATCATTACAGTGAAAAATGTTATTCTATACCCTCAACATGTAGGACATAGCTCCAATGTGCTGATCAGAACACATCTGAAATATGTGATCCAATTCTGAATTCCACATTGTGGTTAAGGAATGGACAGAGGTGGATAAATAGAATGCCTGTTAAGTGTCACAAAATTGCACTATATGGAATGCTTGAAGGAGCTGGGGATGTTTAGCCAAGAGAAGAAAAAAAAATTACTTGGGGTTGATAGGGCATGACAAGGGAGAACAATGTGAAAGAATGACATGATGACTTTTCAAATATTTGAAGAACACTAACATAAAAACCCATTAGAATTGTGGTGTTTGGCTTCAGAAAAAATAACTAGAGGATGATGATTGGAAATTGCACAGAGACCAGTTTAGAGTTAAAGGTGCTAAAACTCAAAATGAAGTAAAACTCAAGAGAAATGGACAATAACATGAAAAGGAGAGATTTGTTTTGTTTTCAGCACTTTTGGAAGAAAGAGGAGGTTCAGACAAAAGTTGTTTATTTGAGGTGGTTAAAATGATGCTAATTGACAATAGAGAGGAAGAAGGATTATCATATGGAAGGGAAATGAAACTTTTTTTATGTATTTCAGAACTTTTACTTTGTCATTAAAATTCTGAGAATCCATAGTCACCTCCATATCACAGTAAGTCATCGGAAGGGGACTCAGGAACAATATAAAATCGAAGATAAGAGGGTAGGCAGTGATTGGAACAGACACTGAATTCTGAGCCAGGAGAACTCTCTTCAAACCCATTTCTTCTATATGTAACTTGTGTGTGATCATGCAAAAAAAAAATCACAAATTAAGGATGCTTAGAAATCTTCTATTTCATTAAAATTCTATTTTCCCCTCTTTACAATTATATTCATTTTTTCCCTATATCTGATTTGCTTAGACTATCAGGAAGGGTACAGGAGAAAAAGGGATAGAATTTGGAGCTCAAACCTTTAAAAATGTTTTTAAATTGTTTTAACACAAAATTGGAGAAAATTTATTTTAAAAGATTATATTGTTTTGATGGGTAAATTATTGTTTTCCCTTTTTTCTAGTTATACATGTATATTAATTTTTAAATACATATTTCTTTATATTGTGAGAGAAAAATCAGATCAAAAGGGAAAAACCATGAGAGAAAAAGAAAATAGAAAAAAAAGGGGAAAAAAGTGAACGTAACATGTGTTGATTTACATTCAATCTCCACGGTTCTCTCTCTGGATGCAGATAGTGTTTACTATCCAAAGTTTATTGAGACTGCCTTGGATCATTGAACCACTGAGAAGAATCAATTCTTTCATAGTTGATCATTGTGAAAACAAAGCAACAAAGCTTAAGCTCATTCCCCTTCGTAGGAAATCTTTCCTGATTCTCTGTTATTAATATTCTTTTCTGTACCCAAATTACAATTACAGGTCGGTTATCTTTACTTTGTATATATTTTGCATGAGAAACATCCCTGAAACCAGGAAAAACTAAATTCTATTTATGTCTCTGAGACATCCTGCCTATGTGACTAAGGGAAATACACTTAACATCTCAATGTTCTAGATAAATTTCTAAGGCTATTTGGCACAGTGCAGGTGCTTGACTGCATTGGTAGAGGAAATTTCTTCCTTTGGAAGTTCCATTTATTAATGTAATTACAGGTCCAGTTAGTATTCCAATTTTTGTATTGACAAATGTTGTCCCACCTAGCCATCTTCCCAGTAAATTATTAATTCTTTCAGGTCAAGGATTTATTTTTTAACTTAAGGAAGATATCACATGTCAAACATACCAGTTAATTCATACTGCTTTGTTAAAAATATCCTGTTCTACTCAATACTCTCTAGCATTTACTTCTCACTAAAGACAATCCTTCTTTATCCTTTTCCTCTTCTATCTCCTACTGCAGATTGTTCCTATCATAATCCCCACTCCCTCATATTCAATCTCTTCCTATCGAGAGACTCTTTCCTTGCTCCTGACATACATGTTTATATCTCTTCCCTCTTTATAAAAAATATAATTGAATACTCCATCCAAGTATCTCATTCCTCCCTTTTCTTAGCTATATACCTTGAAAAAAACTGTCTACATTTGGTGTATCCTGTTCTTCTCCTCTAACTCTCTTCTAAGTCCTTGGAAATCTGACTTCCAGCTTCAAAGTTACTTGGGATGTATTAACTGGTAAATCTAATATTTGTTTTCAGTTTTCATCATTTTTGATCTCTTTTCAGCCTTTGTTACTATAATGATTTTCTCCTGAATATTTTCTCCTCTTTGAATTTTCATTATGCTGTTTTCTCTTCATTCTCCTCCTACTTCTGTGACCATTTCTTCTTGGTCTCCTTTAAAGGATCTTTATCAGTGACATGTACACTAACTGGGGGTGTACTCCAATGCTATGACCTAAGCCTTCTACTCTTTCTCACTATACCATAATCACTTAGCAATGTCAACAGTCTCCATGGATTCAATTTCTGTCTTTCAGCTAATGATTCACACATCAATATCCAGCCCTAATATTTCTCCTGAGCTCTAGTCCTATACCATCAGCTTCCTCCTGGACATTGCAAATGTCCATCTCAAATACATCATGTGAAAAACCAAACCATTATTCTCTATCCCTCTTCCAAATGACTTACATAATAAGTGTTTGATAAATGTATGTTTTATTGATTCCCCCCTCCTTTTCCCCACCCCTATGCCTTGACTCATGCTATTCTATCTTTCTGGAAATCCTCCCCCTGCCATCTCTATGTATATAAATCCTATTCATTTTCTAGGGAAGACTCAGCTATCAGGTATTTGAAGCAGAAAGAGCAATTTGGAAACAAAATAAAAGCAAACGAACAACAACAATAAAAAAAAACAACTAGACTGGAATTTAAGGTTATCACTTTTTAACTATCCAATTTGGGGCAACACAATTTCTCTTTTCTAGACTTAGGATACCCATCTGTAAAATGGGGAATTTGAACTAGATGACTTCTAAGGTCTTCCTGACTCTCAGACATGAATTTTGCTATCCAAATCTTTCAGATCTAAAACCAATTTGTCACTTGCGTACTCCATACATGTTCTTATATCATTTTTTCAAGGTTTGTTATGTCACTGATCACATAATGTCTTATATAGAAGTTATCCATAGATGTGTTATATCTCCCCTAAGAATGTCAATTTCTTGAGGGCAGATATTTTTTTAATCTTTGCATCTTACATGGTATCTTGCATATGATGCATATTAAATGCATAATTGGTTTGTAGCATTTCTTAAGGATCATGTCTTCATGTTAAAAACACTAGAGACTCACTGGACAGGCGACTAAAAGCACTGGGAGAGTCTCCATGTCTGAAGATCTTTGGGAAAGCCAGCCATGCTTCCTGGATGATTTACACATTGCTTAAAGGCAGAGTACAAGACCAGATGATCTCTAGAGGTCCCTTTCCTAGTCCTATTATTATAAAATTTAATTTGTACAAATTCCCAATCCCATAACAAAAAACAAAGGACAGAGTGCAGACATAGCTCCATTCTGGCAGATGATTGGGATCTTAATCTGTGTACAATTCTAAGCCCAAATAAAATATCTTACAATGTATTAAGTTCTTTGGCAGTGTCACTGAGTTCCTGGTTTCAAATTGAAGCCATACGGACGTGTGGTACAGACGCTGATTGGAGCAATGTTCCCATCTTCCAGAGAAGACTTATCATCTACCTCATCCTTCATGTGCCCATTGTCTAAAACATCATTGGCCAGAACCTTGTGGTTGTTGTTGCTGTTGTTTGTTGTTGTTGTACTCTGTGGCCAAGAACCAGTCTGGGGAAATTACCAGTCAGACAAAGAGTGTGGTTACTACAATGCAGACCTCAGCAGACTCAGCTACAGTATATGTATGTATGAGTCTCCTTCCTTCCATCTTGGGAAGGGGAGCTCATGTAGATATTATAAAATGCAAGGGCAGGAGAGGGAATAACAGGGACTAATGTGATGGGGAGATATGCTTGTTATGGCAAGCTGATGAACTCCTGAGAAAGGTCTTGAAATAAATGGAAAATGAAAACAAAAACTGGAGGCAACTTTGGCAGAACTGTCATAAAGAAATTGTAGTTGACCATGATCCACCATTTAACAGGAAATCATTCATGTCTGAAAAATGCTTCTTCTCTTCCAGGCAAAAGGCTTCCAGTAGCATACACTACACAGATTAATAAAGGATTCTAGAGGGAGCCATCTAAATCAATTTCTTTGGCTTGTAGACTTTACAGATAGTGAATTTGGGAGGCTGCTTCAAACTTTATTTGTTTGTGTTTTGAATCTACCATGTTTTATTAAGTTATATTTCTTTGTGTATTCATCTTTCTTATATTATTCTTGATGCTGTTACCTCATTCAAGGGCACTAAATGGGAACCTTCTTTGATCAATATGCATATGGGATCTGTGAAACACAAGATCTCTCCATAGATTCATCTCACAGAGAGCTTTATCCATTTGCCTTTATTCATTTTCAGACTTTTCAATAGCCTGAATAGTTCTATATCCCAAGCACTTTGAGGAGTATCATAAGGCTAAATGTCTGGATAACTCACTGAAATTGGAGGAGTTCCCTGGGATATAAGTGTTTTCTATCTAGCAGTCTTAAGTTCATTTCTCTTCCTAAGAGAATTGGAACTGCTGGGTGATACTGAATTTAGAAGACTTTAAGATTCTATGGAAAAATGCGACATAATGGAGGGGGAAGAAAAATATATTTTGAGACTAAAAATTTGTCAGTGACAAAGCATGAAAGTTTTTCTCAGTGAGAAACCACACAATTCTCCTGTGTGCATGTTTCACATTTAGAGGCAATTTTGATTGATGGATAGAGAACTCAGATTGGAGTGAGAAAGGTCAGGTTGAATCTTGCCTCAGACATAGATTAACTGTGTAATTTTGGACAAGACACTTAGACTGTTTTTGTCTTTGAATTTGCTATTAGTTATCTAGTAAGACAAAGACAGACTTGGGAGAAGGTATTCCTTCAGTAGAATCAAACAACTTTTTATATATTCCTTAATTGAAAGGTTATGTACTTCATGTTATGAACCCATTAAACAATGATGCTAATAAACTTTTTTTCTCAGAATAGTGGTATTTAATACATGAAAAAATGCATAGCATGAGAATCTACAGGGTAAGAATACCTATTTCATATTATAATTATCCATTTTTAGCCAATTGATCACCTAGTATGTGTCAGCTATATAGTGAAATACATAGAGTGCTAGGCCTGGAGTCGGGACAAACTGAGTTCAAATCCAGCCTCTGAAACTTACTAGCTGTGTGACCCGAGGCAAGTTATTTAACCCTATTTATCTCAGTTTCTTTATCCATAAAATGGGCTGGAGAAGGAAACAACAAATCACTTCAGTATCTTTGCCAAGAAAAACTCCAATGGGATCTCAAAGAGTTGGACATGATTGAAAATGACTGAACAATAAATGTTCCAGATGCTGGAATGCTGGGGATACAATAAAGCAAAAGTTATACCCTGTTTTCAAGGAACTCAGAATCTAATGGTGAAGACAAATACAAACCAACAACGTATAATCAAACTCCATACAGAGAAATTGCAAACAGTCAACAGAGGGAAGATACTAGAATGAAGAAGAATCAGGAAAAATTTGCCATAAAATGTAGGACTTCCAATAGAATTTGAAAGAGTCTAGGGAAGAGAAAAAGAGAGCACTCCATGTATAGGGGGACAGCCACTGAAACTGCTAAGAGTAAATATCTTAGAAATATTTTAATCAACATTTGAGACATAAACAACAATTGAATCTATAGCTCAAAGGATATGAGCTTTTAAATTTGGAGCAAAGAATGACCACTTTGCATAATTTCTAGATGAGGAAACAGATCCAGATAAGTGAAGTGACCTGCTCCAAAGTCACACCTAAGAAATAGAGATGAAGGGGGCGGAGCCAAGATGGCAAACTGCAGACAGCCTTCTCTGTGAGCTCCTGAGACCTTCCCTCAGACCCAGACAAATTGAGCCTCCCAACTGGTTCTGGAGTGAGGGCTCCATCAAACACTTGGACTATATTGCACTTTTATCAAATATCTACTTTGAAAGAACTTCTGAGGTCAGTTTTAGACGGGCAGGGGATCAAGCAGCTCCCAGCGCTCAGATGCCAGTGCGCAGCTGGAGTGCAAGTCTGGGGCTGGAAAGGACCAGAAGATTTTAGGCTGCCAGGAAGTCCCTGGGAGACGCTTGGGCCACTTTGCTCTGCTTGCAGGCAGGTGCTTTGGCAGGTCTACCTTTGATAAAGGGTGGATTGAGAGCAGCTGAAAGTGTGGTCCTAGTGTGGATGTAGTGAGATCAGCCCCAGACTGGAAGTCACCTTGGCAAACTGCCCCAGGGCAAACTGAAATTGCTGGTGCAGAATTCCCTGCTGGTGACTGATAAATCAGCTCAAAACCATGAGCAAGAAGAAAAGAGCTCTCACCATAGACAGCTTCTACAGAGAGAAACTAGAGAAGTCCCCAGATCCTGAGATTTTGAAAACAATCCCAGATAAAGCCACAAAGGTGAATTTAAGCTGGTCTCCCTTTCAGAAGGCTTACCTGGAAGATTGCATAAAGAATCTCAAAAGAGAGCTAGAAGAAGATTGGAGAAATAAACTGAGAGCAGTGCAAGAAGGAAATATCACCCTGCAACAGAGATGTGAAAAACTGGAAAATAAGTCTGGTGAATTGGAAAAAGTTGCCAACTCACTGGAAAATAAAAATAGTGAATTGGTAAAAGACAACAATTCACTGAAAAAAAAATTGGTGAATTGGAAAAAGTCACCAACTCACTAGAAAATAAAAATAGTGAATTGGAAAAAGATAACAATTCACTGAAAAACAAAATTAGTGAATTGAATTGGAAAAAAGACAACAATTCACTGAAAAATAAAGTTGGCAAAATGGAAAAAGAATGCAATGAACCAAAAAATTCCATTGGCCAGTTACAAAAGGAGCTTAAAAAGATAACTGAAGGAAATAATACCTTAAAAATTAAAATTGAACAAATTGAAATGAATGACTCAATAAGACTTCAAGAATCAGTCAAACAAAAACAAAAAAATGAAAAAATAGAAGAAAATATAAAATATCTCCTAGGAAGAACAACTGACTTGAAAAACAGATCCAGGAGAGACAATCTAAGGATTATTGGACTCCCTGAAAGTCACGATGAAAAAAAGAACCTTGATGCTATCTTCCAGGAAATCATGAAAGAGAATTGCCCTGATGTTTTAGAATCAGAAGGCAAAGTTAGCATTGAAAGAATTCACTGATCACCTCCTGAAAGAGACCCCAAAATTAACACCCCAAGGAATATCGTGGCCAAATTTCAGGACTATCGCACCACGGAAAAGATATTACAAGCTGCTAGAAAAAAACAGTTCTAATACCGAGGAACTGTCATTAGAATTACACAGGATCTGTCAGCTTCCACATTTAAGGATTGAAGGGTCTGGAATCAGATATTCCGAAAGGCAAAAGAACTTGGATTACAGCCAAGAATAAGCTATCCAGCTAGAATGAGCATCATCTTCCAGGGAAGAAGATGGTCATTAAATGATACAGGAGAATTTCACCTATTTCTAATGAAAAGAGCAGATCTGAACAAAAAATTTGACCTCCAAACACAGAACTCCAGAAAAGCATAAAAAGGTAAAAAGGAAAGAACTCTCAAGAACTATATCTCTACTAGGGGTATCCTTAAAGAATGGGGGTATAATTTGATTTTACTTTGATAATAATTGAAAAGAAATTAGAGGTGGAAGGTATATCATACGGTAAAAAAAGGGGGGGAGGGGAAAGGAGGTAAAATAAAGTAAAAAAAGGAGGTAAAATAAGGCAAAGTCTCATGAAGAGACATAGAAAATCTAATACAATTGAGGGAAAGAAGGGAAGGTGATGAGTATTGTGTAAATCTTACTCTCATTCAGATTGGGCTCTAAAAGAGTGTATCAGACGCATTTGATTTCAGGGAAAAACTCGGCCCTCTGTATAGGGAAGTAGGAGGGAAAGGAGGAAAAGAAAGGGATAAATTAATAGAAGGATTAGGGGAAAGGTGTAAAAACGAGGGAGGGTCTTAAAGGGGGGAGGACTGTTAGAGGGAGGTGGTCATCAAAAACAAAATACTGGTGAGGGGGGAAGGGAGTAAGGGGAAAGGGAAGAGAAAAATATAACTTTGGGTAAATAAGATGGCAGGAAATATGGATATAGCCATTTTAACTGTGAATGTGAATGGGATGAACTCTCCCATAAAACGGAAACGGGTAGAGGACTGGATTAAAAGCCAGAATCCTACAATATGTTGTTTACAAGAAACACATGTAAAACATATAGATACATACAGAGTGAAAGTAAAGGGCTGGAGCAGAATCTTTTATGCTTCAAGTGAACAAAAAAAAAGCAGGGGTAGCAATCCTTATCTCAGATCAAGTAAAAGCAAAAATAGATCTAATTAAAAGAGATAAGGAAGGAAACTATATTTTACTAAAGGGTACCATAGACAATGAAGCGGTATCAATACTAAACATATATGCACCAAGTGGTATAACAACCAAATTCCTACAGGAGAAACTAACAGAGATGAAAGGAGAAATAGTAACACTATACTAGTGGGAGATCTCAACCTTGCTCTCTCAGAATTAGATAAATCAAACCACAAAATAAATAAGAAAGAAGTTAGGGAGATAAACAAAATGTTAGAAAAGTTAGGTATGACAGATCTCTGGAGGAAATTGAATGGTGATAGAAGGGAGTATACTTTTTTCTCAGGGGTTCATGGAACTTATATGAAAATTGATCATGTGTTAGGGCATAAAAATCTCAAAATCAAATGCAGAAAAGCAGAAATAGTAAATGTATCCTTTTCAGATCATAATGCAATAAAACTCACATGTAATATAAGGCCAGGAGAAAATAGACCAAAAGTTAATTGGAAATTAAATAATCTAATCCTGAAGAATGAATGGGTGAAAGTGCAAATTATAGACACAATCAATAATTTCATCCAGGAGAACGACAATAATGAGACAACATACCAAAATTTGTGGGATATGGCCAAAGAGGTTACAAGGGGTAACTTCATATCTCTAGATGCTTATTTGAATAAAACAGAGAAACAGAAGATCAATGAATTAGGGTTACAATTTAAAAAAAAACTAGAAAAAGAGCAAATTAAAAACCCTCAATTAAATACCAAATTGGAAATTCTGAAAATAAAAGGGGAGATTAATAAAATTGAAAATAAGAAAACTATTGAATTAATAAATAAAACTAAGAGTTGGTTTTATGAAAAAACCAACAAAATAGATAAGCCTTTAATTAATTTGATCAGAAAAAAGGAAAGAGGAAAATCAAATTGTTGGTCTCAAAAATGATAAGGGAGAACTTTCTTCCAATGAAGAGGAAATTAGTGTAATAATTAGGAGTTTCTTTGCCCAACTTTATGCCAATAAATTTGATAATCTAAATGAAATGGAGAAATATCTACAAAAATATAGATTGCCCAGGTTAACAGAAGAGGAAATAAATTATTTAAATAGCCCCATTTTATAAAAAGAAATAGAACAAGCTATTAATTAACTCCCTAAGAAAAAAAATCTCCAGGGCCAGATGGTTTTACATGTGAATTCTACCAAACATTCAAAGAACAATTAATTCCAATACTATAAAAACTATTTGGAAAAATAGGGACAGAAGGTATACTACCAAATTCCTTCTATGATACAAATATGGTGCTGGTAGCTAAACCAGATAGGGTGAAAACAGAGAAAGAAAACTATAGACCCATTTCCCTAATGAATATTGATGCAAAAATTTTAAATAAGATTTTAGCAACGAGATTACAGAAAGTTATCTCCAGGATAATACATCTTGACCAAATAGGATTTATACAAGGAATGCAGGGCTGGTTCAATATTAAGAAAACTATCAGCATAATCAATTGTATTAATAAGCAAACTAACAAAAACCATATGATTATCTCCATAGGTGCAGAAAAAGCATTCGATAAAATCCAACACCCATTCCTATTAAAAACACTAGAGAGTATAGGAATAAATGGGGTTTTCCTTAAAATGATTAGTAGCATCTACTTAAAACCATCAGCAAGCATCATATGTAATGTAGACAAACTAGAACCATTCCCAATAAGATCAGGAGTGAAACAAGGCTGCCCACTGTCACCATTACTATTTAATATTGTATTAGAAATGTTAGCTTTGGCAATAAGAGAAGAAAAAGATATAAAAGGAATTAGAGTAGGTAATGAAGAAACCAAATTATCACTCTTTGCAGATGACATGATGGTATACTTAGAGAACCTTAGAGACTCAACTAAAAAACTATTAGAAACAATTCACAACTTTAGTAAAGTTGCAGAATTCAAAATAAATCCACAAAAATCACCAGCATTTTTATATATTACCAGCAAACTTCAGCAGCAAGAGATAGAAAAAGAAATTCCATTCAGAATAATGGATGATATCATAAAGTATTTGGGAATCTATCTGCCAAGAAAATGTCAGAAACTATATGAAGTAAACTACAAAACACTTTACACACAAATAAAATGAGACCTAATCAATTGGAAAAACATTAAGTGCTCATGGGTAGGCAGAGCGAATATAATAAAAATGACAATACTACCCAAACTAATTTGCTTATTTAGTGCCATACCAATCAAACTCCCAAGAAATTATTTTACAGATCTAGAAAAAATAGTAGCAAAGTTCATTTGGAAGAACAAAAAGCCAAGACTTTCAAGGGAATTAATGAAAAAAAAAGGCTGATGAAGGTAGCCTTGCTGTACCAGATCTAAAACTATATTATAAAGTAGCAGTCATCAAAACCATTTGGTACTGGCTGAGAAATAGAGCAGTCGATCAGTGGCATAGAATAGGATATCAGGACAAGCTAGGTAATAACGTTAGCAATTTAGTGTTGGATAAACCCAAAGACCCCAGCTTTTGGGATAAGTACTCACTATTCGGCAAAAACTGCTGGGAAAATTGGAAACTAGTGTGGAAGAAATTAAGGCTGGACCCACACCTAACACTGCACACCAAGATAAGATCTAAATGGGTTCATGATCTTGATATAAAGAGTGATATTATAACCAAATTAGAGGAACATAGGATATTTTACCTTTCAGACCTGTGGAGATGGAATAAATTTATGTCTAAAGAAGATCTGGAACTCTTAATTGAACACCTGATAGATAATTTTGATTATATTAAGTTAAAAAGTTTCTGTACAAACAAAACTAATGCAGTCAAGATTAGGAGGGAAGCATCAAATTGGGAAATCATCTTTACATTTAAGGGTTCTGATAAAGGTCTCATCTCTAAGATATATAGAGAATTGTCTCATATTTATAAGAATTCAAGCCATTCTCCAATTGATAAATGGTCAAAGGATATGAACAGAAAATTTTCAGATGATGAAATTAAAACTATTTATAATCATATGAAAAGGTGCTCCAAATCACTATTGATCAGAGAAATGCAAATTAAGACAACTCTGAGGTACCACTCACACCTGTCAGATTGGCTAAAATGACAGGGAAAGATAACGATGAATGTTGGAGGGGATGTGGGAAGACTGGGACACTAATGCATTGTTGGTGGAACTGTGAACGGATCCAACCATTCTGGAGAGCAATTTGGAGCTATGCTCAAAAAGTTATCAAACTATGCATACCCTTTGACCCAGTAGTGTTTCTATTGTGCTTATATCCCAAAGAAATTGTAAAAGAAGGAAAGGGACCCACATGTGCAAGAATGTTTGTGGGAGCTCTTTTTGTAGTGGCTAGAAGTTGGAAACTGAATGGATGCCCATCAATTGGAGAGTGGCTGAATAAATTATGGTATATGAATGTTATGGAATATTATTGCTCCATAAGAAACTACCAGCAGGACTATTTCAGAGAGGCCTGGAGAGACTTGCATGAACTGATGCTGAGTGAAATGAGCAGAACCAGGAGATCATTATACATGGCAACAACAATACTATATGAGGATCAGTTCTAATGGACATGACTCTCTTCAACAATGAAATGCATCAAACCAATTCCAATTGTTCAGTGAAGAAAGCCATATACACCCAGAGAGAGGGATGTGAGATGTGGACCACAACATAACATTTTCATGCTCTCTATTGAGGTTTGCTTGCATTGTATTTCCTTTATAGGATTATTCTTTCTTGTAGATACGATTTCTCCTGCACAAAAAATGATGTGTGGCAATAACTATACATATATTCGATTTCTTAAGTATTCTAACATAATTATCATGTAGTGGATATCTAGGGGAGAGGTGGGGAGTAGGAGGGAAAAATTTGTAACAGAAAGCTTTGTAAGGGTTAATGTTTAGGAATTACCCATACATATGTTTTGCAGATAAAAAGTATTAATGAATTAAAAAAAAGAATATCGAATGAAAAAAAAAAGAAATAGAGATGAAGTTTGAACCTGGCCCCTCTTAGTACAAATGCATGACTCTCATCTTACTGATCTTTAAGGTATTTGAAAGAGTTGGTAATCTTGGGATATTTTCTCATCTGAACAAAATATTTTGCTCAGTGTCTGTTGAAAATGAGATTCTGAAGTAAGAGTTCTTCAGAAATAGAAGTCATGGGTCTCCATGTTGCAGTTTATTAGAAACTGTCATCAGATTTCTCTGCATTGGCAAAACCTATACTTTAATTAACATGACTAGGTGTTTTTTCCCTATCCTGGTGAGCATTGGTCTAATATGACTATGAAACCTCTACATGAAGAGTTTCCACATATTATATCGCAGGCATTGCAAAAAGCAATAGTAATAGGGGAAGAAGGGACCTTAGAAATCACCAAGTCCAACATTTTAGAAAAAGGTAACTGAGGCTGAGTTGGAGGTCTTATATGAACCCAGATGTTCCTGACAGGTTTAAGAACCTATAAACTATGTCACATGCTGATCAAGAAACAGTAGTTCAGTCCCAGTCTGATCAGAAAAACTTGGGGTATTTCAATGATTTTACTAACTGCCTTTGACAAATTGTCTTATCTGCTCTGTTTAGCTTTTAAAACACTTAACAACCTAGGCCCCCAAAATATCATCAAAGTCATTGGCTATTATTCCACCCATATTACCCCCAACTCTCTGATCCAACCCAAAAGTCCTCACATGCAATATTCTATCTCCTTACTTTTGTAGTAACTATCCCTAATCCTCCATTCTCTCTCCCAATTCATAGGATCATTCTCTTCTGTCAAGACACAGATTAAACATTAATAATAATAATAGTTAACATTTATATAATACTTACCACATGCCAAAAATGGTGTCAAACACTTTACAAAAATGGCTAGTTTAATTCTCATAACAATTTTGGGAAGTAGGTGCTATTATTATCCCCATTTAACAGTTGAAGAAACTGAAACAAAGAAAATGTCAACTGACTTTGGGTCACACAGCTAATAAATGTCTGAGTCAGAATTTGAACTGAGGTCTTTTTGAGCCCATTCTCAGCCCTCTTTGTATTCTGTCACTACTTAGCTGCTGACTATGTCATCTGCTACAAGAGCTTTTCCTAAAAATAACAAACTGATTTCAGAAAGGTTGGAAAGATTTACATTTAGTAATGCTGAGCAAAACAGGCACAACCAGGATTACATTGTACATGGCAACAGCAAGATTATGTGATGGTGAAACATGAAAGACTTGGTTCTTCTCAGAGGTTTGGTGATCCATGGCAATCCCAATAAACTTTGGATAGAAAACATTGCATCAAGAGAGAGCATTGTAGAGAATGAATGTAAATCAATACATGCCATGTTCACTTTTTTTCTTTTTATTCTGTTTTTTCCCTCATGGTTTTTCCCTTTTGTTCTAATTTTTCTCTCAACATGATTCATAAAAAATGCGTGTTAAAAAATAATGTACATATAAAACCAGAAAAAAGGAATTATTTAGTGGGTGGGTGAGTAGTGGGAGAATGAAATCAATGCCTATAAAAACAAACAAACAAAAAATAGAAAGAAACCTTTCCTGATGTTCCTAACAGCTAGAGCCCTTTTATTTAGTGCTTTGTATCTATTCTTTTTTGTATTTTTTCAGTAAATGTTTTTATATGTGCTTCCTATTGTCTCCTCTTTTTATTAGAATAAGTATGATGTATATAGTGGGTGCCTAATGAATGCTTGATAACTGATTGATTGATCTTTGCCTTCTGATTTCAGTATTTTCAATTTTACTTCACTATGTCCTGTTATTTGTCTTATGAGACTTCTGTGGTTGTTTTTCATAGAAGGAAATATTCAAAACTGAAAGGAAAAAATGGAGAGCCAAGTGACTCATGCTTTTCTTGACATTTTTATTTTTCCAACTTGTATGTATCTGATTACTCTAGTAGAATTGCATCAAATCCCCTTGAATTTTGTTCTCACCAACCACAATTTTCTTCCAGCGAACTTGGCATTATCTGTTATTATTTCTTTGTTTTGATAGTTCTATTTCTTCCATTATTTCTTCAGCATGGGTTCAGGTCACAGGCCCCCCATGGGTCTATTAATGCAGAATAGTACCCATTCTGCAACTTATGGTCCTAGAGGGATGTCTTCAACAAGTCACAAGGTGGTGTAGTGAACACTATAACTGGGTCATACAGACCTGAATTCAAATCCTGCTTTAAACACCAATTTGGTGGGGTGGGAGAAAGAGGAAGCCACAACTTTTTTTGTTTCCTATTCTATAAAATGGGGATAATAATCACACCTCCTTCACAAGGTCATTAAAAGAATAAAATGTGATAAAATATGTATAAATGATATTGTAAACTTTAAGGAGCTATATAAATGCTAGCCTTTGCTATTATTTCTCAAAACCCTGAAAAGTAGTGATTTGCCCAGTCACACAGACAGTATGTGTCAGGGGACTGTTTTGTAACAGGTTTTTCTGACTCTAAGGTCAATCTTATATCCCACAATACAACATTTTCTCTCCAATGTCTTAGTGACTATCATTGTCATGATACTTCTGATGCATTAACTCTTAGGAGAGTCACGACAAAAGCTTGGAAATACCTGGAAACACATAGGGCTCTTTTTATATAAAGTCTCTTTACACTTCCTAGCTTTCCATAAATTAAGAACATTTGGCTTCAAGTCTCATGTATATTTACTGTATAACTTTGGGCATGTCACTTAATCTCTCAACTCATACTTTTCCAAGAAAACACATTATGGAACCTTTAGTTGATAAAGTGACCCCATCAGCAGTTGCTTTTTATCTCAGTAGTTCTAATAATTCTAGTAATCAGATTCATAAGTCTCAAAGATATGTGATTCAGTTTATCATTACCCCAAATCTGGATTGTTAGGAGATAGAAAAAGATGAAGGAGCAGCTTTTTCAGCAACTGGAAAACTCAGGAATTAGTACTCTGAAGTTTATATGCCTGCTGTCATGAATAGCCACTGGTATCCTGGAAGAGTAAATGAAATGCTTGCATAGGAAAGTATTGATTGAGCCTGAGAATGCTTTTAAAACAAAAGACCAGAGATTCCAACAAACTTGTAATATGTTTTAAAACATATGGGTTCTCATGAAGACAAAATACTTTTTCTATAATTAAAAATCAATCAATAAACAAATATTTATTAAGCACCAGTATGTTCAGTTACTATGCTAATTGCTGGGAATTAAAAAAAAGACAGAACTTAGTCTCAGCTGTCAAGGAAATTAAAGTCTTATGGGAGAGAAAACATGCAAACAGATATATGCAAAATAAGCTTTTTCAGCCACCAATGGATTGAAGCATCAGCACATGCTTGCTCCCATGCTTTTTAGCACGATGAAAACATCAAAATTGTCAAACACCTTTAAGAGGACAAAAATAACATCAAATCAACTATTGCATTGAAATCAGATTATTTAACTTGAAAAGTCTACAAGTCAAGACTAAAGTGCAGGGAGAGTTGGTGTATGACTTTTTTTTTCATAGATAATTGTACACTTAATGCGACCTCTGAGACTGAAATGCAACAAACTATGGGTCAATTCTCTGCTAAGTATGCTAATTTTGGTCCATACTCAAAAAACTGTACAAATAAGATATGTACAGCATAAATTGGGTAAAATCAAGAGAAGAAAGAGGAAAAGGATTTCTATAGAAGATGAGATTTTAGTTAGAACTTCAAATAAATGAAACGTTTTGTGAGAAAAAAATTTGACACAGGAGATTCTAATTTGGGTGTGAGAAATCAGAGTAGATGATATATAAAAATTTTTTTGGCAAAAATGAGATTTGACTTCTTCTGGGGGCAGAGCCAAGATGGCAGAGTGAAAACGTGACTCTTTGCGTCCTCCTCCGATCTTCTCTCAAACCAACAATAAAATAAGCCTCTGAACTGATCTTCAAGTCAACGAATTCAGAAATATTTGGACACTGCTCTCTGAAGAACTTCATATCAGGTTTGTCTAACTCGGACAGAGGGATAAACAAGCAGAGTGGGATATAGGCCGGAAGTGAGGGTGGGACTCAGCTCAGCTCATCGTGGCAGAAACTCCAAACTCCAAACTCCAAATTCCAAACACCTGGAGTTTATCTGAGGCACTCGGGACACTCTGCCCTGATTGGGGGCAGGTGTTCTGGAAGACTTGCCTTGTTTAAGGAGTAATAAGGAGTAATTCGGACTTAGTCCTAGCCCCCACCGGCCCAGCACCTTAAGTTAATTCGCCGAAGTGCCCCAGGGCAAAGAGCTTTAGCCATGGTTTTTCCAAACCTTAAAGAGATATATACTCTCTCTAAAAAAAATGAAGAAGCAAAAGAGAGCTCTCACCATAGACAGCTTTTATCGACACAGAGAAGGGCTGACCCCAGATCCTGAGGTTCCTTTAGACAAAACTCAAGAGGAAATCAGCAAGGACCATCACTGGTCCCCTTTTCAAAAGGCCTTTCTGGAAGATTGCACAAAGAACCTCATAAGAGAGCTGGAGGATAAATGGGAAAATAAATTGAAATCAGTGCAAGAAGGATATAATATCTTGCAAGAAGGATATGATGCCCTGCAAAAGAGATATGAAAAAGACACCAATTTATTGAAAAATAAAATTACTGAAGTGGAAAAAGAGTGCAATGAACAAAAAAGTTCAATTGGCCAGTTACAAAAGGAGCTTAAAAAGGTAACTGAAGAAAACAACACTTTAAAAATAAGAATTCAACAAATGCAAGTGAATGACTCAATAAGACTTCAAGAATCAAACAAAAACAAAAAAATGAAAAAAAAATAGAAGAAAATATGAAATATCTCCTAGGAAAAACAACTGACTTGGAAAATAGATCTAGGAGAGACAATCTAAAGATTATTGGACTTCCTGAAAGCCATGATGAAAAAAAAAATCTAAACACTATCTTCCAGGAAATCCTGAAAGAAAACTACCCTGAGATTGTACAATCGGAAGGCAAAATCACCATTGAAAGATTTCACTGATCACCTCCTGAAAGAGACCCCACAATTAAAACCCCAAGGAATATTGAGGCTAAATTTCAGGACTATTGCACCAAGGAAAAGATTCTGCTAGCAGCTAGAAAGAAGCAATTCAATACCGAGGATCAATAATTAGAATCACACACGATTTGTCAGCCTCCACATTGAAGGATCAAAGGGCCTGGAACCAGATATTCTGAAAGGCAAAGGAACTTGGATTACAACCAAGAATAACCTATCCAGCTAGAATGAGCATTATCCTCCAGGGAAGAAGATGGTCATTCAATGATATAGGTGAATTTCACCTATTTCTAATGAAAAGACCAGATCTGAACAAAAAATCTGACCTCCAAACATGGAACTCAAGAGAAGCATAAAAAGGTAAAAAGGAAAGGACTCTTGAGAACTTTATTTCTACTATGGGGATACTTAAAGTTTGAGGGTATAATTAACT
>JAJPUD010002564.1:249723-274783 GCA_023553655.1 Myrmecobius fasciatus
CCAGCAAGAGATACAAAAAGAAATTCCATTCCAAATAACAGATGATAGGATAAAATATTTGGGAATCTATCTGCCAAGGGAAAGTCAGGAACTATACGAACTAAACTACAAAACACTTTCCACACAAATAAAATCAGACCTAATCAATTGGAAAAACATTAAGTGCTCATGGGTAGGCAGAGCGAACATAATAAAAATGACAATACTACCCAAACTAATCTACTTATTTAGTGCCATACCAATCAAACTCCCAAGAAATTATTTTACAGATCTAGAAAAAAATAGTAGCAAAGTTCATTTGGAAGAACAAAAGGTCAAGGATTTCATGGGGATTAACGAAAAAAAAGGCAGATGAAGGTGGCCTTGCTGTACCAGATGTAAAACTATATTATAAAGCAGCAGTCATAAAAACCATTTGGTACTTATTAAGAAGTAGAGCAGTCATTCAGTGGCACAGGATAGGTTATCAGGACAATCTAGGCAGTAATCTTAACAATTTAGTGTTTGATAAACCCAAAGACCCCAGCTTTTGGGATAAGTACTTACTATTCAGCAAAAATTGCTGGGAAAATTGGAAACTAGTGTGGAAGAAATTAGGGCTTGACCTATACCTAAAACCACATACCAAGATATGATATAAATGGGTTCAAGATCTAGATATAAAGAGTGATTTTGTAAGCAAGTTAGAGGAACGTAATATAGTTTACCTCTCAGACCTTTGGAGATGGAATAAATTTATGTCCAAAGAAGATCTGGAACTCCTAATTGAACACCAGATGGATAATTTTGATTATATTAAGTTAAAAAAAGTTTCTGTACAAATAAAACTAATGCAGACAATATTAGGAGGGAAGCATCAAACTGGGAAACCATCTTTACATTTAATGGTTCTGATAAAGGCCTCATTTCTAAAATATATAGAGAATTGTCTCATATATATAAGAATTCAAGCCACTCTTCAATAGATAAGTGGTCAAGGGATATGAACAGACAATTTTCAGATGATGAAATTAAAACCATCTCCAGTCATATGAAAAGTTGCTCCAAATCACTATTGATCAGAGAAATGCAAATTAGGACAACTCTGAGGTACCACTACACACCCGTCAGATTGGCTAAAATGACAGGAAAAGATAACGATGAATGTTGGAGGGGATGTGGGAAAACTAGGACACTAATACATTGTTGGTGGAACTGTGAACGGATCCAACCATTCTGGAGAGCAATTTGGAGCTACGCTCAAAAAGTTATCAAACTGGGCATACCCTTTGACCCAGCAGTGTTTCTATTTGGCCTATATCCCAAAGAGATCTTAGAGGGACCCACATGTGCAAGAATATTTGTGGCAGCCCTTTTTGTAATGGCTAGAAACTGGAAACTGAATGGATGCCCATCAATTGGAGAGTGGCTGAATAAATTATGGTATATGGATGTTATGGAATATTATTGTTCTGTAAGAAACGACCAGCAGGACGATTTCAGAGAGGCCTGGAGAGACTTACATCAACTGATGCTGAGTGAAATGAGCAGAACCAGGCAACATGGCAACAACAATAGTATATGACGATCAATTCTGAGGTCCATGGCTCTCTGCAACAAAGAAATGTCTCAAACCAGTTCCAATTGTTCACTGAAGAAAACCATATACACCTAGAGAGAGGGATATGAAATATGGACCACAACATAACATTTTCATGATCTCTATTGATGTTTGCTTGCATTGTGTTGCCTTTCTCTGGTTTTCTTTTTTTTTTCTTGTAGATAGGATTTTTCTTACACAACTCAACTATTATTACATTATTAACATGTAGTGGACTTCCTGCCATCTAGGGGAGGGGAGGGGACTGGAGGTAAAAGGTGTAATGGAAAGCTTTTTAAAAATCAATGCTGGGGAACTACCCATACATATGTTATACAAATAAAAAGCTTTAATAAAAAAAAATGAGATTTGATAATTCTATGCTAGTTACTCTGGTTATGGTGTAAAATATAGTGAAAATTAGCATTTATTAGTTTTTTGAGATTTTCAAATAATTTTACATATTATTACATTAAGCCTCACAGCAACTCTTCAAAGTATTATTATCATAAATTCATCCCTTAACAATATATCTTATAGGTAAAATTGTCCTTGCTTCTCTAAATTTGCTTATATGACTCTATATCTAAATCATGTACCCATTTTGATCTTCTCTTGATATGCAGTGTGAGATGTTGGTACAAACTTAATTTCTTCATAACATGGAAAATAGATAATTTTGATCACATTAAATTAAAATATTTTTTACAAATAAAAACAATTCAGCCAAGATTAGGAGGAAAACAGGACAGAGAGGAGAGGGAGAAATTGCAGAATTTCTTTGATAAATTAATCATTTCTCCATTATATAGAAAGAGCCAAATTTGTAAGAATTCAAAGCATTTTCCAATTGATAAAAGGTTGAAGGATGTCACAGGAGGTTTTCAGGTGAATAAGTAAAATCTAGATGCAGTCATAAAAAAGTACTCTAAATCACTATTGACTAGAGAAATGCAAGTTAAAATAGTTCTGAGATCCCACATTACACCTACTATATTGGCTAATATGACAAAATAGGAAAATGACAAATGTTAGAAGGGATGTGGAAAATTTGGGACATCAATGCATTGTTGATGGAGAACTGAACTTGTGCAACTATTATGAGAAGAATTTGGAATGATGACCAAAGGGTCATCAAACTATGCATCCCAAAGAGATGAAAGGTAAAGGGGAAAGATCATCTATACAAAAATATCCATATTAGTTCCTTTTGTGGTAGCAAAGAATTGTAAATTGAGAGGATGTTCGTCAATTGGCGAAAAGGTAAACAATTTGTGGTATATGGTTATGATGAAATACTATTATATCATAAGAAATTTCAAAAAATGAAATGGCTTCAGAGAAACCTGGAAAAATTTATATGAATTGATGCAAAATGGAATGAGCAGGAATGGAAGATATTGTATATAGTATTAGCAATAATGCATAATAATTGTGAATGACTTATTTATTCTATTCAACCCAACAATGCAGGACAAATATAAAGTTTGTTCTATAAAAAATGCTATTTAACCTCATAGAAAGAACTGATAAAAGTCTGAATGCAAATCAAGACATAATTTTCCCCTTTCTTTATTTTTCTTTTCTTTCTTTTTTTTTGGCAACATGGATATTATAGAAATATATTCTGCATGATTTCATCATCAATATTGTATTTCTTGCCTGCTCAATATTTGGGGAAAGGACACGAGTGTGGAGATCATTCAAAAATAATTTTTAAAATTAATATTAAAAAATCAATCGATAATTATTTTAATGGTACAGATGAATACGCTGAGTTTCAAAGAGGTCCAGATACTTATGCAAGATAACAAAGCCAGCTAGTAAATGTTAAAGAGAAGATTTGCATTAATGTCTCCCTTAACTCCAAGTTCAGTATTTTTTTTTGTACCTCATGTTGTTTTTCTGACATGAGAGACATAGTTCTATCGTTCAATTGTAATAGCATGACAATTTTTCACATCATTAAGGAAACACCTGAAAATTAAATAATGAAGAGTTCCATTGAGTGCTTAACTATATAAGTGATTTTAGGATGTCAGAACAAGATGAGCAGCACAGATATATTGAAGTGTTAATTAATTCTTTATGAAGGAAGTAGACTCATGTCCTTTTATGTCATTTCATCTAACCCTTTACATTATATTGTCCACAAGCAGTTGTCCTTCAACTTCCATTCTATGTAATAAGGCAGCCTATTCTATTTGAGAACATATTTTACCTTCAGGAGATTATTCCTCATATTAGGCCCAAATTGGCATTTTAGTAATTTTCAACCCACAATCATGCTTCTAGAGATAGTGTAACAATATAGTGAAATACATTATAGATTTTAGAGTCAGGGTACCAAGATGAACTTGTTATATGATCTTGGATGAATAATTTGTATAATATTTCATTTTCTCATCAATAAAATAAAGTTTGATGA
Source organism: Myrmecobius fasciatus (assembly GCA_023553655.1). Classification (NCBI taxonomy): domain Eukaryota; kingdom Metazoa; phylum Chordata; class Mammalia; order Dasyuromorphia; family Myrmecobiidae; genus Myrmecobius; species Myrmecobius fasciatus. The sequence goes on from JAJPUD010002564.1 coordinate 253,731, forward strand.
GATGATACTGAAGACAGCATAATAGATACTGAATTGGGAATCAGAGTTCCTATGTTCAAGTATTTGCTCTGTCCAACGAGAACTAGGGAAACTTGACCTATCATGAGACCTGTTCACTTACCTGTAGAATAAGGAGTAAGTAAGTAATGTTTCACTACTTATCTCAGTTAAAAGCAGCACATATTATATGCATATATCAGAGAAATACATGCAGGTCCATGGAACAGAAGCAAAAAAGCGTAACATCAGAAAAGTTGTAATTGAAAATACAATGTCAACAGACTTCTAAATAAACAAATAAATAGTAGCATATTGCACAATTAATTAATGTTCAGTCTCTTTTTAAGATGTTATATGTTCCTGAAGTTTCCTTCAAGTACAAAATGTTTGCATATTCATATATGTATGTGCATGTATGTATGTATGTATGTATTCTCCAAATATGTACCAGTTGTCACTTTTCTCTGTACACATCAAACAAAAGTCTAACATTTTTGGTGACATTAGATGATATCATAAACCATTTTATTAAAACTAGTTTTATTGCCCTTTCTTACTTCATGGTCCAAAGTCACCATATAACACTTTGATGGCTATAAAGTAGTATGAATTAAGAAATACCAAATTCTTCCTGACAGGATGCATGGCATAAGTTTTCTCTTGATACATTATTCCTGTCATCATCTCAACATGTATCAGCATTCTTATGAATAGAACATGAGTCATTTGGTATTATATATTTGTTTCTTGACTTAGTATCTTACCTACATCATGTAAGCACTTAGTAAATGCTTGCTATTAGCTGCCTTGTGTTACTTATCCAATTTTTAAAAAGAATCTACCTACTCTCAACAATAGTTATTTAGAAAACTGTGGTTAAAAAAAGACCAGAGATAGCATTTATTAAGTATAATTAATATAATAAACATTATTTATTATACATCAGACACTGTGCTATATTGTATAGAAATTATTTCAATTGATCCTCACTCAGGGAGGTAAGTGCTATTATTATCATGCCCATTTTACACTTGAGAAAACTGAGGCAGATAGCAGTTAAATGATTTTCCCAGGGCTACACAATTGATAGGTGTTTGAGACTAGATTTGAATTCAGGTTTTATTGACTCCAGGTCCAGCCTCTTTTTGATGATCCAGATAGGTGCCAACCAAGGAGGTTAATTCAAAGAAACCAAATTCAAATACACTGATGATATTTTGTTTGTTGGAAGTCTTGAGCTCTCCAATATAGTGATCTATTTCTTGTGAACCACTTTTCTGTATGCCATTTATAGTTTTAACTCCTCCCTTGAAGTATCACCATAGCTTTTAGGATTATATGGTTTTTGAGAGATATTATCTGCATCTACATTAGTTTTCCTGTAGTCAGCAGTATGTGCTGGATTCATGGATATTGATGATACTCATGTTTGGAAAATAGCATCTAACATAGTTAATGTATGTATGTGTGTTTTCACAATTACTGATTTTTGTTGAACTCTTGATCCATAGACAGTCTAAGGTTTTAATTACACCATGATGATTTGTGATCCCTGTCTGTTCTCTTCCCCATAAATCTACTCTCATATCTAATATGTGATTTGCTATTAAGCTATTTGTCCTTTTAGTATGAATTATATTTATTAAACTTAAGGCTGTTTCAGGTTTAACACTATTCTTTGCTAATAGTGTTAACTATCTTTGTTATTTATTTTTTAAATACTTTCAAGGATTAGAACATTGATTCTTCATTATTACATATAAGATCCTGAAAATTAGAGGCAGAGCCAAGATAGTGAAATAAAAGCAGGAATGACAACCTTTCTCCCAAATCCCTCCAAATACTTTTAAATAATGACTCTATACAATTTTTAAAGTATCAGAACCTACAAAAAGATGGAATGGATCAATTTTCCCACTGAAGACAACTTAGAAGTTCAGCAGGGAAGGTCTGTTGCACCAGGGTGGGAGAGCTATTAAGTTTTGGTAACAGAAAACTAGGAGAGGGCCTTGGGAGCCACTGAATTAACATAGGTAGCAGCAGAAGTACCAGCAGTACCAGCAACAGCATTACAAAAGTCTCAGCCTAGAGAAAGTAAGCAGGTCAAACACCTGATAGAAGGATATTGCAGGGATCTCTTTGCTAACTCCAAGGCAAGATTCTGTTGCTTTGTTCATACTGAGATTCATATTGCAGTGCTGGCTCACAGTCCCAGGGCAAGGAAGAGCACTAGCACCCTAGAATTTATAGACAGTCTGGGTCATGGACCATCTTCACAGTGCCAGGGAAGAAAAGAGTGCTTATAGTCACTCACATCAGAGCATATGAAAGGACAACAGTAACATCTTCTCTTAGATCATACTAACGTCAAAAACTGAAAATTTACAGAAACCTGGAAGGATCTCTGAAAACAGCTGCACAAAAATCCTGAAGCTTGAACCATTGTACCGTCTAAGAGAAAGTAATGGACTAGGAAAATGATCAAGATTCTGGCCATAGAAAATTACTGTGGTGACAAAAAAGATCAAAACACACACTCAGAAGAAGATAACAAAGTTAAAGCTTCTACCTCCAAGAAAAATAACTGATCTCAGGCCATGGAAAAACTCAAAGGGAATTTTAAAAAATCAAGTAAGACAGATAGAGGAAAAAGAGGAAGGAAAAGAAGGAAAAGAAATGAGAGTGATGCAAAAAGGAAATTGAGGAGAAGAATGGTAATTTATTAAAGGATGATATGTAGGCTTTTTTGATTATGGATTTCAGGTAGACCAATAATTTTTAAATTATCTCTCCTGGATCTATTTTTTCAATCAGTTGTTTTTCCAATGAGATATTTCATATTTTTTTCTATTTTTTGTTTTGTTTCATTGTTTCTTGATTTCTCATAAAGTCATTAACTTTCATAAATGAAATTCTAATTTTTAAGGAATTATTTTCCTCAGTGAATTTTTATAAGTCCTTTTCCATTTGGCCAATTTTGCTTTATAAGGCATTCTTCAATCAAACAACAACAAAAAGAGTGAAAATACTATGTTGTGATCCACACTCATTCCCACAATCCTGTCTTTGGGTGTAGATGGCTTTCTCCATCACAAGACTATTGGAACTACCCAGAATCATCTTGCTGTTGAAAAGCGTCACATACATCAGAATTGATCATTGTATAATCTTGTTTCTATGTACAATGTTCTCCAGGTTCTATTCATTTTACTTAGCATCAGTTCATGCAAGTCTCTCCAGGCCTTTCTGAAATTATCTTGTATAATAGTTCTTTTCTCAGAGCAAAGAATTAGAAATTGAGAGGATTCCCATAAATTGGGAAAGGGCTGAATAATTGTGGTATGTGATGGAATTATGATGGAATACTCTTTTTTCTATATGATGAGCAGGGTGTTTTCAGAAGAAAACTTTAAAAGTCCTCCATGAGCTCATGCAAAGTGAAATATATTGTGTATAAAGTGATAATAATGTTTTGGGATAATCAGCTGTGAATGACTTTGCTATTCATAGGGGAAAAAATGACCCAAAATTACTCTGGAGGACTTATGATGAAAAATACTATATCATACCCAGAGAAAGAATTTATTGGCTAAATACAAATTAAAGCATACTTTTTAAAAATTTTTATTTTTCTTGAGGGTTTTTTTATGAAGAGGTGGAGGGAAGATCTATGTTTTCTTTTATGCTATAACTTTTATGGAAATGTTTTGTATAACTTCCTATGTACCTTCTCAGTGGGGGAGTAGAGAAGAGAAAACAAATCAAATTTTCAAATACAGATGTAAAAATGTTTTACATGTAACTGGAAATAAATAAAATATGAAATAAAATCCTGAAAAATACTCATTTTAATTTCATGTTTAAAAATTTCCTTTAAATGATGAATTTTCTTTTTCCCCCAAATATGGCCCATGATAACTTTTTTTAAATTAAAGCTTTTTATTTTCAAAATACATATATGGATAATTTTTAACATTCACCCTTACAAAACCTTGTGTTTAATTTTTTCCCCTTTGATCCTCCCACTCCCTCCCCTAAATGGCAAGTCATTCAAAAAATGTTAAACATGTGCTGTTCCTCTATACATACTTCCACAAGTATCATGCTGCACACACACACACACACACACACACACACACACACACACACACACACAAAATCAGATCAAAAAGGAAAAAAAGAGAAAGAAAACAAAATGCAAGCAAACAACAGGAAAAAAAAAGTGAAAATATTATGTTGTGGTTCATATTGAGTTCCCACTATCCTCTCTCTGGGTGCAGATGGCTCTCTTCATCACAAGATCATTAGAACTGGCCTGAATCATCTCATTGTTGATGAGAGCCATGTCCACAAATGATGCATTTTCACCACTTGTCCATGTTGTAATTAATTCTTCATAAAACCAAGTGGTTCTAATAAATCAAAATACTAAAAATTATTTTTTAAAAACTTTGATCATTGTTTCTGTCTAATAAATATTATAAGTTAATGTGATGAATTTCTCAATAGCATATTTTTAGGAAGGGCATTACATTTATTTTATCTTAAAAGGAACATTTTTAAACTCATCTGATTTAATCAGATCTTCAACTTGAGCTTAATGTATTCCAGCATCAAACTTTAAATTTTCCAAAGCTCTTCTGCTGCATTTGATTAATTTTTTGTGCTGTTAATTGATCTTGACTGTAATGCAGCTGAAAGTAATGGAAATTCTTCAAGATTATCTAGTAGCAAAGACCTAAGATCTCACAAAAATTAATTTTAACTAATCTCTTTGCCAAACCAGAATAAACAGATTGTGGAAAATGAATGTATAATGCAGGGTAGAATTCCATAGAACAGAACAGCTCATAGAAAATGTGATGTTCATCTCACTCTGAGCAATCAATAAATTTTAATAATTTCAAGTTCTTTAGTTACAGTTTACTTTTTTCTAGATTACCAATAAATAGAATAATTTTGATCCAGAAATATTTTAAAATGATTAACTTGTTTTATTTGAAATACTGAATAATCACATGATACTTATGACCTATGATTTTAAAGTGTGCCAAATGATGAGTTTAGGAAAATTGTCCAATTTTATAAATACTCCAGACATTCTTATCAGCATTATGTTAGTACCATAATAACAAAATGCAATTAAGTTCACTTTTAAATAGTTATTGCTAAAGATATGACGATATAAAGTAAATGATAATATGTTGAAATTTTTTTTCTGTTCTGATTGACATCAAATTTTTGAAAACAACAAATAACATTACTGATGCAAAAGTTGATTTAAATGTGCATTGGCTAAATTTAACAACTGGCTCACAAAATTCCTGAAAATTTGGCAATTAGTTCTTGTAAATAGATATGAATCAATTCTAGCACACAACTGCTTTATGATACTTCCTTTATGCTATACCCAGTTGCCCTTATGTGATGTTTTCCCACACTAAAATATAAATTAATTGAAGGCAGGAACTGTGTTGCTTACATTTATATTTTATATTTCAAGTATCTAGCACATGGCAGGGCATATAGTAAACATTACATAAGTGCTTTATTAGGTAGCCAACTCTGAGATCACATTGCACACTCATCATTTTAATGAAGATAACAAAAAGAAAAAATACAGTTATTGAGGAGATTGTGGAAAGAAAACTAGATTAATGCACAGCTGGTAGAACAGTGAATTCATTCAGATTTTCTGGAGAGCAATTCAGAATTATTCCCCAAATTCACTAATAGGCATATTCTTGGAACCAGGAATAACATTATTAGGCAAAAACCCAAAGGGATAAATGAAAATGGGAAAGGGCATGCGTAAAAATATTTCAAGCACTGCTTTTGTATTAGCAAAGACCTGGAAATAAAGTGAGTGAGAATTGCCTAAGAAATTATGTTTTATGAACACAAGAGTTTATTATTGTGATATGAAGGATTTATAAAAGATATGAATTCAAAGAAACCTGGGAAGCAGAATGAACTTAGGCAGAGATAGTAGAGCAAATATGTAAAACAAGTGATTCAATTATGACAACTTTGAAATATTTAAAATCAATGATAATTGCAATGATCAACCATATATATATATATATATATATATATATATATATATATATATATGCAAGACTGTTGAGAAATCTTGCTTCCCACATCTTGAAAGAGATGTAGTAGATTGCAGGCTGCAATAAGGTATACATTTACAAATATGGAAAAATGTATGGATCTGTTTTGCTTGATTATGGTTCTGAGAGAGGAGACAGAGACAAGGAGAGACAGAGTTAGACAGAAGGAGGAGGAGGGAGGGAGATAAGGAGAGAAAGAGGAAGGAGGGAGGGAACGAAGAAGGAAGAAAAGAAGAGGAGATAGGGAAGCAAGGAAAGATAGAGGGAGGGAGAAAGGAAAGAAGAGGGAGAGAGTGAGAAAGGGAAGGGAAAGAAGGAGGGAAAGAGAGGAAGGAAGAAGAGATGGAGAAGGAGGGAGGAAAGAGAGAGACAAAGAGAGAGGCAGACAGACAGAGACAAAGAAAGACAGAAAAAGAGGAAGAGAAAAAGACACAGACAGAAAAATATGAGACAAGAGATGCCAGGCAATGTGTGCCAAGTCAAATGACAGTCATCATTTTGACCACCACCCTTCAGAAATCATTGGAGACAGTCCAGTTCTGAACCCACTAGCAGTATCTTGAGATCACCAGTGCTATTTCAGCCTTGTCCCACAACCATTACCAACGTGAAGAAATCAAACCATTAATGCCCAGGTATTGGTTTTCCCTTTCCTAAACACAGACTATATTAGTCCTATTCCTAGCTCAGCCCACACAACGAGAATTTCAGGAACACTTTTTATGGAAATGCAAGCCTCTATTGACCCAAAAGAAAATCATCACCAATATATCTCTTGTACCTGTAAAAATCATAAAGGGATATTATTTCATTATCAGTAGAAATGATATTAAAGAAAATGTGTTAAAACTGGCAGCACTGGAAAGGGCCATGGGACTTCCTTACATAAATGGAAGCTGAAAAAACAATCCTCATCCAAAAGCACTCTTGATAAAAGAAGTTATATTTGTTTTCCAATCTAAATCCCTACTGTTTAGCACAATGCTTTATACATTGCAAATGTTCAATAGATGTTCAATTATTTTATTCATCCATTCTAGTTTGCATCTCTGCTTCCAGTTCAATGTCTAGCTCACTGTGCAACCATAATGTAATAGGTTATGCCATGTACCAAGTCTTTCCTAGTAACTAGTACCACCTCCAAGATCAAGGTGGAGTCCATGTCAAGTTACTATTCCAGTTGTATAAAACCCATTGTGACTAATAAGTAACACAGAGGCTCGATGGATTCTATACTCCAAATTCCAAAGGAACTAAGAGTTCCTTTATTCAGGTAGAGCAACTTATAAGATATTTTGAGATAGCTTTGTACTCAGTCCTTTAACTTAGTTTTTAAGGAAAAGTATAAAGAGGTGTGTGTTTTTTAAATATTACATTGTTTATTTTAACATTTTAAAAAATTGCAATTTCTTTCCCTCCTCCAACCAGTAATAAGGCAAGACAAATTATAGCAATTATACATATGAATTTACTAATATTTGCAATATTAGCCACATTATAAAAATCAAGAAAAATAAATTATCTGAGAAAATTATATTTCACTTTGCATTCAGTTCCTCATTTCTTTCTCTAGAAGTGGATATCCATTATTTATCATGAATCTTTGAAAATTATTTTGTATCATTGTCAGATCAGAATAGCTAAGATTTTCATAGTTGATCATTACTGCAATATTGGTACTAAATACTGTGTTCAAGGATCTGCTGGTTCTTTTATTCACTTCATTTTTTTCTTTATTAAAGCTTTTTATTTGCAAAACATATGTATGGGTAATTCTGCAACACTGACCCTTACAAAGCTTTCCATTACAAATTTCCCCCCCCCTAGTCCCTATCCCTCCCCTAGATGGCAAAAAGTCCACTACATGTTAATTATTTTAAAGTACTTGACAAATCGAATATATGTATACATATTTCCACAGTTATCTTGTTGTGCAAGAAAAATTTTATCTACAAGAAAAAAAAAATCTGAGAAAGGAAACACAATGCAAGCAAACATCAATAGAAAGCATGACAATGTTATGTTGTGGTCCACAATTCATATCGTTCTCTCTGGGTGTATATGGCATTCTTCACTGGACAATTGGAACTGGTTTGAAACATTTCATTGTTGAAGAGAGCTGTGTCCATCAGAATTGACCATCATATAGTCTTGTTGTTGCCATGTCTAATGATCTCCTGGTTCTGCTCATTTCACTCAGTATCAATTCATGCAAGTCTCTCCAGTCCTCTCTGAAATCATGCTCATTTTAGCTGGATAACTTATTCTTGGCTGTAATCCAAGTTCTTTTGCCTTTCAGAATATCTGATTCCAGGCCCTTCGATCCTATAAGGTGGAAGCTGAGAGATCTTGTGTAATTCTAATTACAGTTCCTCAGTATTTGAACTGTTTCTTTCTAGCTGCTTGTAATATCCTTTCCTTGGTGTGATAGTCCTGAAATTTGGCCACGATATTCCTTGGGGTTTTAATTTTGGGGTCTCTTTCAGGAGGTGGTCAGTGAATTCTTTCAATGCCAATATTGCCTTCTGATTCTAAAACATCAGGGCAATTCTCTTTCATGATTTCCTGGCAGATAGCATCAAGGTTCTTTTTTTCATTGTGGCTTTCAGGGAGTCCGTAAATCCTTAGATTGTCTCTCCTGGATCTGTTTTCCAAATCAGTTGTTTTTCCTAGGAGATATTTCATATTTTCTTCTATTTTTTTCATTTTTTTTGTTTTTGTTTGACTGATTTTTGAAGTCTTATTGAGTCATTTACTTCTATTTGTTCAATTTTAATTTTTAAAGTATTATTTCCTTCAGTTATCTTTTTAGCTCCTTTTGTAGCTGGCCAATTGAATTTCTTGTTTCAATGCCTTCTTTTTCCATGTTGCCAATTTTATTTTTCAGTGAATTATTGTCTTTTTCCAATTCACCATTTTTATTTTCCAGTGAATTGGTGATTTTTTCCAATTCACCAATTTTGTTTTTCAATGAATTGTTTTCTTTTTCAATTCACCAATCCTGTTTTCCAGTTTTTGACATCTCTGTTGCACTGATCTCAATTTATTTCCCCATTCTTCTTCTAGCTCTCTTTTGAGATTCTTTATGCAATCTTCCAGGTAAGCCTTCTGAAATGGAGACCAGCTTAAGTCCGCTTTTGTGGCTTCATCTGGGATTGTTTTCAGAATCTCATGATCTGGGGACTGCCCTATTTTCTCTCTGTAGAAGCTGTCTATGGTGAGAACTCTGTTCTGCTTCTTGCTCATGCTTTTGAGTTGTAAGAAGTTTAGGTCTGAATCACTTGAGGTCTGAATCACTAACAGGGAATTCTGCAGCTGTTTCTGATCTGAGGTCTGAATCACTAGCAGGGAATTCTAAGGCTGTTTAAATTTGCCCCGGGGCAGTTTGCTGAGTTGACTTCCAGAGTGGGGCTGGTCTGCTAGATCTGCACGAAGATCATGCTTTCAGCTGCTCTCAATCCACTCTTTACCAAAGGCAGATTTGCCAAAACACCTTCCTGCAAGCAGAGCAAAGTGGCCCAGGCGTCTCCCAGGGACTTCCTGGGTGCCTAAAATCTGCCACTCTCTCTCGCAGCCCTACTTTCGCTCCGGCTGAGTGCTGGTGTCTGATCATGGCCAGCTGCCGATTCCCCTGAGACTAACCTTCTCCGGAGTTTTTTCAAAGTAGATTTTTGATAGAAGTGCGTTGTAGTCCAAGTGTTTGGTGGAGCCCTCACTCCAAAACCAGTTCAGAGGCTCAATTTGTCTGGGTCTGAGGGAAGGTCTCAGGAGCTCACAGAGAATGCTGTCTGCAGTTCGCCATCTTGGCTCCAAGCTAATTTTTACAAATTTGACTCTGTTTCCTATATATTTGAGAAATGAGACCTTTGTCAGAGACAGTTGTTGCAAAATTTTTCTGATATCAGTTTGTTTATGCTATATTTTAGTAAAGTTTAGTCTTCCTGATTATCTCTTTTAATTATGTATGTTTTTTTTCTTTTTATTTGAGATCATGTTTTCTACACATGATTTTTCCCCTTCTGCTATAGATTCTGTTTCATCCCTTTATTTTAACTCCGTGTATGTCTTTCTGCTTCAAGTGTCTCTTGTATACAGCATATTGTTGGATTCTGATTTCCATTATGCTATTTGCTTCTGTTTTATGGATTGGCCAATCCCATTAATAGTTATAATTATTTAATTATGCACTTCCCATCATCTGATTTTCTTCTGCTTATCCTTGTATTTCTTTTTCTAAACCTGTCCCTCCTCAAAAGTATGTTTTGCTTCTGTCCACTGCCTCTGTTCTCCTTTTAATATTCTTTTTCCTTTTCATTTCCATTTCTATTTCCCTAATTAGGATAGATTTTTATACCCAACTGAGTGTGTGTGTGTTCTTTCCTCTTTGAACCAATTTCAATGAGAGTGAGCTTTGAGTATTGCCTACCACCCCCCTTATATCTTATCCTCCACTATAAAAACTCTTCCCTAAATACTTCTTTTATATGATAAAATATTTTCCATTCATTATAAAATGGGAGTAACTTTTCCTTATTCCATTGCATCCCAGTTTTTCATCCTCCCTTCTTTTTGTGGAGATCATTTCAACAAAATCAATTCACAATCATGTCCTCTATTCACATAGTTGCCTTCTGACATAATAATGATAAAGTTCCTAGAAGTTACATGTATCATCTTCCCATAAAAGAAATGTTCTTTATGATTACTCTTTCATGTTTACCTTTTTTATCATTCTCTTGAATCTTTTGTTTCAATGCCAAATTTTGTATTTATTTTTGATCTTTTCATCAAGAATACTTAGTTCTCTGTGTCATTAAATAACTATTTTCACCCTGAAAGATTATACTTGTTTGTAATGCTAGTTCTTTTGCTTTGTAGAATATTGTATTCCAAGCCCTACATTCCTTTAACATAGAGCTGATAAATCTTAAGTGTGGTTTTATGGTATGTGAATTATTTCTTTCTGAGAATATTTTCACCTTGACCTGAGAGCTCTGAAATAGAAAAAATTCCTGGGAATTTTCATTTTGAGATTTTTTTAAGGAGGTGATCAGTGGATTCTTTCAATTTCTATTTTTTATTCTTAATGTAAGCTATTGGGGCAGTTTTCCTTTACAATTTCTTTAAATATGTCTAGGCTCTTTTTAAAAATCATTACTTTCTAGTAGTTCAACAATTCCTAAATTATCTCTCTTTGAATTATTTTCAAGGTCAGCTATTTTTCCAATGATGTATACTATATTATCTTCTATTCCCACCCCCAATTTTTAATTTTGTTTCTTAAATTCTCATGGAGTCCTAACCTTCCATTTGTCCAATTCAAATTTTTAATTTATTATTTCCTTAAGAAAATTTTTGAGATTTTTAGTATTAGGTTATTTAAAATTTGATTTTCAAATACAAGATGCAAAAGAAACATAGAAAGATAACTAGGCTCTCAGACCTGTGGAGATGTAATAAATTTATGTTCAAAGAAGAACTGGAACTCTTAATTGAACACCAGACAGATAATTTTGACTATATTAAGTTAAAAATTTTTGTACAAACAAAACTAATGCAGGAAAGATAAGGAGAGAAGCAATAAATTGGGAAATCATCTTTAAATTTAATAGTTCTAATAAAGGCCTCATTTCTAAAATTTATAGAGAATTGTCTCATATTTATAAGAATTCAAGACACTCTCCAATCGATCAATGGTCAAAGGATATGAACAGACAATTTTCAGAGGATGAGATTAAAACCATTTCCAGTCATATGAAAAGGTGCTCCAAATCACTACTGATCAGAGAAATGCAAATTAAGACCATTCTGAGATACTATTACACACCTGTTAGATTGGTCAAAATGACAGGAAAAGATAATGAAGAATGTTGGAGGAAATGTGGGAAAACTGGGACACTGATACATTGTTGGTGGAACTATGAACAGATCCAACCATTTTGGAGAGCAATTTGGAACTATGCTCAAAAAGTTCTCAAACTGTGCATACCCTTTGACCCAGAAGTGTTCGTATTGGGCTTATATCCCAAAGAAATCATAAAGGAAGGAAAGGGCCCCACATGTGCAAGAATGTTTGTGGCAGCCCTTTTTGTAGTGGCTAGAAACTGGAAACTGAATGGATGCCCATCAATTGAAAAATGGCTGAATAAATTATGGTATATGAATGTTAGGGAATATTATTGCTCTATAAGAAACGACCAGCAGGGGGGCGGAGCCAAGATGGCGAACTGCAGACAGCTTTCTCTGTGAACTCCTTTGGGACCTTCCCTCAAACCCAGACAAAGTGAGTCTTCGAACTGGTTTGTGAGTGAAGGCTCCACCAAACATTCAGACTACAACGCACTTCTATCAAAAATCTACCTGGAAAGAACTCTGGAGAAGGTTAGCCTCAGGGGAAATCGGCTGCTGGTGCCGATCAGAATCCAGCCGGGGCGGAAGTCAGGGCTACTATAGAGGGCCGGATTTAAGGCACCCAGGAAGCCCCTGGGAGACGCCTGGGCCACTTTGCTCTGCTTGCAGGCAGGTGCTTTGACAGATCTGCCTTTGGTAAAGGGTAGATCAAGAGAAACTGAAAACGTGGTCTAGCCCCACAAGCCTCAGACCGGAAGTCAACTCGGCAAACTGCCCCAGGGCAAATACAAATCCTTGCAGTTTTCTCTGTTTTTGACCAATATCCCAACTTTAAATCATGAGCAAGAAGCAGAAGAGAGCTCTCACCATAGAAAGCTTTTACGCAGAAAAAATAGAACAGTCCCCAGATCCTGACATTATGAAAAAAATCCCAGATGAAGCCACAAAGGCAGATTTAAGTTGGTCTCCCTTTCAGAAGGCTTACCTGGATGATTGCATTAAGAATCTCAAAAGAGAGCTAGAAGAAGAATGGGGAAATAAATTGAGAGCAGGGCAACAGAAATATCAAAAACTGGAAAATAGGACTGGTGAATTGGAAAAAGAAAACAGTTCACTGAAAAACAAAATTGGTGAATTGGAAAAAATCACCAATTCACTGGAAAATAAAAATGGTGAACTGGAAAACAAAATTGGTGAATTGGAAAAAGAAACGACCAGCAGGACGATTTCAGAGAGGCCTGGAGAGACTTGTATGAACTGATACTGAGTGAAACGAGCAGAACCAGGAGATCATTATGCACAGTAACAACAATATTACATGATGATCAATTCTGATGGACATGGCTCTCTCCAACAAAGAATTGTCTGAAACCAGTTCCATTTGTTCAGTGAAGTAAACCATATACACCCAGAGAGAGGTATATGAAATGTGGACCACAACATAACATTTTCATGATCTCTATTGATGTTTGCTTGCATTATGTTTTCTTTCTCTGATTTTCTTTTTTTTTTTCTTGTAGATAGGATTTTTCCTGCACAACTTGTCAAGTATTTTAACATTAATAACATGTAGTGGACTTCCTGCCATCTAGGGGAGGGGAGGGGACTGGGGGTAAAACTTGTAATGGAAAGCTTTCTAAAGATCAATGCTGAGGAACTACCCATACATATGTTATACAAATAAAAAGCTTTAATAAAAAACAATAAAATAAAAAATAATAAATAATAAACATAAACATAAACATAAAAAAAATAACATTCGCTTATTCTCTCTTACATTTCTCCTCTTCCCTTTCACTAAATACTTCATCTTGCCTCTTTTATCAATGATAATTTAACTCATTTTACTCTTCTCTTTCTCCTAGTCCTTTCCTGTCTCGCTTCTCAATTTTATTATTTCAGATGTCATTTCTTCTAATTCAACTCACACGTGATTGATCTCTCTCTCTCAATATATATGTATGTATATATACATATATATATATACAGTTATAATAATTCTAATAACCCTAATAAGAAAGCTTTTATGAGATATAAGTATCATATTGTGAAAATATAAACAATTAAACTTTTTTAGGTTCCTTATGATTTCCCTTTCTTGCTTTCCTCTTCACGTTTCTCTAGAATGTTATTTGAAAGTCAAATTTTCTATTGAGTTCTGTTATTTTCATCAAGAATGCTTGCAAAACCTTTTTTTCATTTTTCATTGAGTATTCATTTTTTCCTCTGAAGGATTATACTTACTTTTGCTGAGGAGGTGATTCTTGGTTATAATCCCAGCTTCTTTGCCCTCCAGAATATCACATTTCAAGCCCTTCAGTTCTTTAATATACAAGCTAGAAAATATTTTGTCATTCTGACTGTTGCTCTGCCACACTTGAAGTTGTGAAAGAAAATATAGGTCTCCCACCCTAATGAAAATAAAATCCCTTGAGAAAAATCAAGTTAAAAATAAAGAGAGAGAGATAGAAATAGAGATTGATTTAATCTGCATTCAGGCTCAATCAGTTCTTTCTCTGGGTATGGATAAAATTTTTGTCATAAGTCCTTCAGAGTATTTGTGGATGATTGTACTACTGAGAATAACAAAGCCATTTACAGTTGGCCATCCCAGAACATTGCTATTACTTTGCATACAGTATATTTTACTTTGTTCATGGAGAATTCTCCAAGGATTTTTTTTTTCCTGAAAGCATCCTCTTCATTATTTCCCAGAGAACAATTATATTCCATCACAGAAATTTGCTTTGAAAAAGTTTTACAATTAGTATTACTTATTGTTTTACCCCATTTATTCTCCCTCCTTTCCCCCTGTCCCTTCTTAAAAATGTTTTGCTACTAATCATTCCCTCCTCCAATATGCCCTCTCTTTTATCACCCTTCTCCTTCCCATACCCCATTCCCCTCCTATTTTCCTATAGGGTAACAGTATTTATGTTATTTCCTATTTGAGCCAATACTGATGAGAGCAAAATTCATTCACTCATCCTCTCCTTCTCTCTTCCGCTCTTCTGTAAAAACTTTTTTTTTTGCCATTTTTATGGTAGATAATTTGCACCATTCTAATTCTCCCTTT
This sequence comes from Myrmecobius fasciatus, assembly GCA_023553655.1. NCBI lineage: Eukaryota > Metazoa > Chordata > Mammalia > Dasyuromorphia > Myrmecobiidae > Myrmecobius > Myrmecobius fasciatus. The sequence continues at coordinate 268,773 of JAJPUD010002564.1, forward strand.
CCCTTTCACCCAGTATATTTCTCTCTCACCCCTTAGTTTCATGATTTTTTTAAAAGATATTATCCCTTCATTTTCAACTCACACCTGTGCCCTATCTATATATACTTCCTTCTAACTTCCATAATAATAGGAATATTCTAATGAATTACAGGTATCATCCTCCCATGTAAGAATGTAAACAGATAAACCTTATTAAGTCCCTTATGATAACACTTTCCCTGATTACCTCCTTATGCTTCTTCAAAGGCCTGTATTTGAAAATCAAATTTTCCATTCAGCTTTGGTCTTTTCATCACAAATGTTTAAAAATACTCTGTTTTATTGAATGACCATCTTTTCCTCTGAAGGATTATACTCAGTTTTACTGAGTAGGTGATTCTTGATTGCAATCCTATCACCATTTTTTCTGGAGTATCACATTCCAAGCCTTCCAGTCTTTTAATGTGGAAGCTGCTAAATCTTGTGTTATCTTCATTGTGGCTCTACTATACTTGAATTGTTTCTTTCTTACTGCTTGCAATATTGTTTCATTGACCTGAGAGTTCCAGAATTTGGCTAAAACATTTCTGAGTTTTATTTTGAGATCTCTTTCAGGAAGTTATCAGTGAATTCTTTCAATTTCTATTTTTCCCTCTGATTCTAATATCAGAACAGTTTTCCTTGGTAATTTCTTGAAAGATGGTGCCCAGGCTCTTTTTTAAATCATGACTTTTAGGTAGACCAATAATGTTTAAATTATCTCTCCTAAATCTATTTTCCAGGTCAGTTGTTTTTCCAAAGAGATATTTCACTTTTCCCTATTTTTCATTATTTTTTTTGCTTTACTGTATATTGATTTCTCATAAACTAATTAGCTTCCATTTACTCAATTCTATTTTTTTAAGGAATTATTTTTCTCAGTGACCTTTTGTACCTCCTTTCCCAATTGGCCAATTTTCTTTTTAAGGCATTCTTCTCCTCATTAGCTTTTTATATTTCTTTTTGTACCTCTCTCAATTATTTCCTTAATTTTTCCTCTCTCTATCTTACTTGATTTTCAATGTCTCTTTTGAGCTCTTCCATGGCCTGAGCCCAATTGTGATTTTTCTTGGAGACTTTGGATTTAGGAGTTTTGACTTTTGTTATCATCTTCTGAATGTGTGTTTTGATTCTCTTTGTCATCATAATAACTTTCAATAGTCAGAAACTTTTTTTTTGTTTCCTGCTCATTTCCCTAGCCTAGTATTCTGCTTTTAACTCTGTTAAAATAGGGCTCTGTTTGCAGAGGGAAAAGCATCTGTTCCAAGCTTCAGGGGTTTTGTGCAGCTGTTTTCAGAAATCCTTCTAAGATATCTGACCACAAGCTCTCTTTTCTTCCTTAGAGCTATTAGGTGTGTTCCTGTTCCACTGTAGCTGTAAGATCTAGTGTGCTGAGGAGAACTAGGGCTCCACTTGAGTGGGGTTGTGCTGGGACTACACACCAAATTCTCACTTTGTTGCCACAGACTATCTTCACTGACATTCTGAGTCTTCCATGGTGTTTCCAGGCTGAGAGGTCCAAAAGCATCCAGCACTGCTGCTGATTCAGAAGGGTCCAGACTGGAGCTGGGGCTGGCACCAGACCTGAGCTGGGATTACATACTGGAACTGCTTGTTGGACTTTCACTCTGGTTCCACAGACATTTTCTGCTACCCTATCAGGTCATCTTTGGTGCCTTTGGGCTGAGAGTTCTGGAAACCACCAGTATATTCAGAGATCTGGCCTAAGAGTTGGGTCTGTGTTTGTACAGATGCAGCCTACATTGGTACTGCAAAGAAGACTCCCATCCTGGTGTCATAGACCTTTTTTTGCTGAGCTTCTATGTTGCATTCAGTTGAAAAAGGTTCTACTCAGTCTTTGAAGGTGTTCTAATGCTCTAAAATTTGTTTAGAGTCATTATTTAAAGGAATTTGGAGCAGTTTGGGGGAGAGGCTGGGCAAGTTCCTGCCTTTACTCTGCCATCTTGGATCTGCCAATCTATTATTTTCCTAATGTTGAACTGGTCTTATGTTCCTGTTGTAAATTTAACTGATGGTAATGTATAGTTTTTTATTATATTTTTGTAGCCTCTTTAATAATATTAAGTAATAATTATTAAATTCAACAACATTTAATATAACAGATGTAATAAAAGAAACTAAGTGATACAGGTAAATAGGGAACTAAATCCAGAGTGAGAAAAAGCTGGGGTCAAATTCAGCTCCAGGAATTTTTTAGGTATGCACCAGTGGACAAATCACTTCATTTGGAAAATGAAGATAATAATAGCACTTCCTTCCCAGGATAAACATTTTATCCTTATAGTGTTTATATAGTGTGTATATGTTTACCTTATACTGTTACATTAATCCTAGCTTTATTGTTGTTGTTAATTTTGTTCAATATTTTTACAATAATGTTAATGTATTACATTATTTTCTGTCACCACTTTATCTCCCTCTTCCTAGTTTAGGTTGGGGGCTCCCATATTTGTTTTAGTATTTTATTTTCCCTAATTACATGTAAAATAATTTTTAATGTTCATTGTAATATTTTGAATTCCAGATTCTCTTCCTTCCTTTTTTCCCTATCCCACCTCATTAAAAAGGTATAACCGTACAGGTTATACCAGTATAGTCATGTAAAACATATACATAATAATCATGTTGTGAAAGAAAGCATAGACTAAAATAAAACAAAACAAAATAAAGTTTTTGGGGTTTTTTTAAGTATGCTTTTTTTTTTTCTTTGCTGAGGCAATTGGGGTTAAGTGACTTGCCCAGGGCTACACAGCCAGGAAATGTTAAGTGTCTGAGATCAAATTTGAACTCAGGTCCTCCTGACTTCAGGGCTGGTGCTCTATCCACAACGCCATCAGCTGCCCCTTTTAAGTATGCTTCAATGTGTATTCAGACAGCATCAGTTCTTTCTCTGGCGATGAAGAGCATTTTTCATCCTAAGTCCTTCAGAATTGTCTTAGATCATTGAATTGCAGCAAATATCTAAGTTTTTCACAACTGTTCATCTTACAATATTGCTGTTACTTTGTAGACAGTAAATTTCACTTTGTATCAGCTCATGGAAATCTTTCCAGGTATTATTTCTGAGAGCACCCTGCTTGTTCATTCTCTCTCTCTCTCTCTCTCTCTCTCTCTCTCTCTCTCTCTCTCTCTCTCTCTCTTTCTCTCTCTCTTTCTCTCTCCCCTCTCCTTTTCTCTCTCTCTGCTTCTACTCCATTCCTTTTTTCCTTCCTTCCTTCCTTTCTCCTTCCTTCTTCCTTCCTCCCTTCCTCCCTATGTCCCTCCCTCCCTCTTTCTTTCTTTCTCTTTTTCTCTTTCTTTCTTTCTTTTTTTCTTTCAATTTAATATTTTATTTTCCCCAGTCATGTGTTCAAACAATTTGTAATAGTAAAAAAAAAAACATTGAGTTCCAGATTCCTTCTTCTTCTCCCCCACCTCCCCTGCACTGATAATGCAAACAGTTCAATATAGATTATATTTGTAGTCAAGCAAAACATTTCCATAATAGTTATGTTGTGAACAGACCAAAAAAAATCCTCAGAAAATTAAAATATGTTTTTATTTCATATTCCAACACCATTAGTTCTTTCTTTGGGTATGGAGAGTATTTGTCATTATAAATCTTTCAAAGTTGTCTTGGATCACTATATTGCTGAGAATAGTAATGTTGTTCACAGTTGATTATCTCACAATATTGCTATTATTTTGTACACAGTACATTTCATTTTGTATCAGCTTATGGAAGTCTTCCTAGATTTTTCAAAAAGCATCCTGCTAATTATTTCCTATAACACAATAATATTACATCACAATCATGGGCCACAATTTAATCAGCCATTTCTCAATTGATGGGTATCCCCTTGGTTTCTAAATTTTTAACCCACAGAAAAGAGCTGCTATTGGTATTTTTGTATGTATGGGTTTTTTTCAATTTTTAATATTTTTTGGATACAAGCTATTAGTGGTATTCCTAGGTGAAAAGGGTATGCATGGTTTTAATATCCCTTCGGGCATAGTACCAAATTTCTCCTTAGAATAGTTGGATCAGGTTACAATTCCACCAACAGTACATTACTGTCTCATTTTTTTCCACATTCCCTTCAACCTTTGTCTTTTTTTTCTGTTCTATTAGCCAATCTAGTAGGTATATGGTAGTTCTTCAGAATTGCCTTAATTTGCATTCCTTCAATCAATCATTTTTTTCACATGACTACAGATAGCTATTAGTACTTCATTTGAAGACTGCTCCTAGCTTTTCATAATTTATCAACTGGGGAATGACTCCCATTGTAATAAATTTGACTCATTTCTCTACATGTTTGAGAAATGAGGCTTTATCAGAGAAACTTCCTTCAAGTTTTTTCATAATTACTATTACTAACCATATTCTCCCCTCCATTTATTCTATTCTCTGTTTCCTTCTCTGTGTCTCCTTAAAAAGTTTTATTTTCTTCAACATTTTGATTTGTTTTTCATGATTTTCTTGCATTATTATAATTACTATTCCTACTTTTTCCTCTACCTCTTTTGCTTTATTTTGAAAATCCTTTCTGAGGTCTTTCATGATCTAAGACCAATTCATATTTTCCTCAAAGCCTTTTTAAATATAGAAGCTTTGACATTGTTATCTTTTTCTGACTATGTATTTTGATCTTCCTTATCACTATAGTAACTTTCTACAATCAGAGTCATGGAGGTTTTTGTTGTTTTCTCACTTTCCTAATCCATTACTTGACTTCTAATTCTTTGTTTAAGTAAGGCTTTGATTCCAGGGTGAAGGATGCAGTGTGCCAAGCTTCAGAGATTTTGTGCTGCTGTTTCAGAGATAGTTTTGTAAGTTTTCAGTTCTTTCCAAGCTGTTACTATCTAAGGTGAAATGTTCACTGTTCTCTTGTTTTATCCTCTGGTCTGTGAGTAACCACAAGTACTCTTTTCTGCCTTGGAATTGTGAGGTGTCCCCCCTCCACTCTGATTTTAAGTTCTAGTGTGCTACTTCTACTCCTTACCCTTGGACTGCCACCCAAAACTGGGACACAGTTATCAGTTTGGGAAAAGCAACAGAGTTCTGCCTCAGATTAGCAGAGAAACTCCTGTAATATCTTACTGACCAGTTATATGACCCCTTTAACATGACTAAGAGCTCTAGAAGCTATCCCTACTTCTGCTGTTTTAGTGGCTGCCAAAGACTGTTCCTGGTTTGCTTGCATTAGGGTTATGCTGGCAGGACCTGTGCTGGAATGCTTTCCTCTCTCACCTCTTTCCTGCTGACCTTCTAAGTTGCCTTGGGCTGAAAAAATGTTTCACTATGTCTTTTTGTGGGGTCTGCTACTCTAGAATTCATTTTGAATTATTAAAGGTATTTGATTGATCAGGGGGATTGCTCAGGCTAGTTACTGCCTTTGCTCCACCATCTTGGCTCTGCCTATTCCCATATTTGTTTTATAAAGCCAAGTTTGAAGGATGTCTTTTTAGTGGTCTATACTTGCACACAGTTTTATAGTATTAGACTTCATAGTTCTATGAATGTTTGATAATATTGATTTGAAAATCCACCTCCCTGGAATAGGTTAGGTTCACAGAACAAAATACTCAATGACAATTGTAATCTAGTGTTCGATAAACCCAAAGACCCCAGTTTTTGGGATAAAAACTCACTATTTGACAAAAACTGCTGGGATAATTGGAAACTAGTCTGGAAGAAATTAGGCATTGACCCACACCTAACACCATATACCAAGATAAGGTCAAAATGGATTCATGATCTAGGCATAAAGAATGATATTATAAACAAATTAGAACAATGTAGGATGGTTTACCTCTCAGACCTGTGGAGGGGGAAGGAATTTGTGACCAAAGAAGAACTAGAGGTCATCATTAATCACAAAATAGATAAGTTTGACTATATCAAGTTGAAAAGTTTTTGTACAAACAAAATGAATGCAGACAAGATTAGAAGGGTAGCAGTAAACTGGGAAAATATTTTTACATCCAAA
>JAJPUD010002564.1:287177-311591 GCA_023553655.1 Myrmecobius fasciatus
AGAAAGAAAGAAAGAAAGAAAGAAAGAAAGAAAGAAAGAAAGAAAGAAAGAAAGAAAAAGAAAGAAAGAAAGAAAGGTGATAAATAGAAACAGAATAAAAACAGGGAAAAGGATCAAGAAAGTCAGACATTAGTAAAGGTTGGAGAAGTTACATGGGGAAAGAGGAAAATAACTAGAAAAGGGCTCTTGGAAATAGGAAGGAGGTAAGAAAAAGAGGGGGGAAATGAAAGGTGTACTAGAGACATATATAATATTTTAAAAGAAATATGTTTTCTGGAATCTATTTTCTCAGTTTCTGCTGGTATTTTTTTAAAGTTTTCTTTATATAAAAAGACACATTATTGAGGGATAAGGGCTTCCTTCTCTGCTGGCTCCTGCTGGTCCTGCAACATGGAATATTTTCTTTGTCTGGGTAATAATAGACCAATAGTCTAAATGCAAAGCTGGCATCCTTGAAACATTAAGGGACCCACAAAAAGATCTACAGCATGTTAGATAGATTGTACATGGAGAAATTAGGTGAAAACTTAGAAAGGAATGCTGTGGTTTGCAATGTGGTGGACCATTTGCAAACCCCATGCTGCCTATACCATGACCTTTCTCTTCAACCTCTCCATCCTCTAAACTGTGCACAAAGTAAGAGTGACATTGTCATCTGAACAGTTGTGAATGACTTTGCTATTCTTAGTAATACAATGATTCAAGACCATTCTGAAGGACTTATGATGAAAAATGTTATCCACATCCAGAGAAAGAACTGATTGTGTCTGAATAAAGGTTGAAACATACTTTTTTTAAAACTTAATTTTTTTGAGTAATCTTTTGGAGGACGAGGGAAAAGATCTATGTTTTCTAACACATCATGACTTCTATGGAAAAATTTTTACATAACTTCACATGGACCTTCTCTATAGAGGGGGGGAGAAGGGAAGGAAGAGAATCTAGAAGTCAAAGTTTTAAAAACAAATGCAAAAAAGTGTTTTACATATAATGGGGGAAATAAAATACTCAATTACATTTTTAAGTAGGACCACCCCATCTTCCTCCCACAAGAACCCTGGCCTCAGAGACTAGAATCGTTTTGGTTCTGATAGTGAACTTTCTTCTTTTCTTGTCTGGATCCAGGTCTCCACATCTTTTCCTAGAAAACTCCACACCATGTCATCATATACTTACTCCTTCCTATCTCCCCTTTATCTGTTTTTTTTCCTCTACTAAAATATAAGAGCTACTTGGAACCAGGTACTGATTTTCTGGCTTGTATTTGTATCTCTAGCACTTAGTTCTATACCAGTTCTATAATTAGTACTGAATAAATTTTTTCCCCCATTCATCATGTTCATTCAAAATTTGCAAAGGTTGGGATATGTATTCATGGAGAAAGTGCTTGAACCAATTAGATCACAGATTTACATAAATATTGAAGATGGCTCATAATGATCATTATACTTAGGGAGAATAATGGACTAAAGTAGAGAATCCTTAAGTAATAATGATAAAAAAAATCTAGAAAATACTTTGGAAGCCATCATTCAATCTAAGAAAACTGAAACCCCAATAAATCAAGTGACTGACTTCAATTTTGGATAGATTTGGACAGATTTGAACATTATATATAGTCTCAACTCCTGTGTTAGTGATCCTTCTACTATACCACAATGAAGGATAACATTGTGATTTCACTTAATTCTAGTGGTCAGAAACAGCAATTGATAGAAATTGTAAAGAGAACTATTTAGGATGTTTATAAGAAATAAATTCCTACTCCCCCCACCCCTGCCAAAAACAAGTAAATGGAACTGCCTTGGGAGATATTAAATTCTCCTTTACTGAAACTCTTCAAGTAGAGACTAGATGATAACTTAATGGGTATGCTTTAGAAAAGATTCCAGTTCACTTCATGTGCACCTCTAAGATTCATTTAGGCTCCATTGTTGCAGGAAATAATATGCTTTAAAGGAAAAGGTCATTTCCAAATGAATTGTATCATTCCCTTGCCTTCTGTTAATTCATTGCTCTTTACTTTTGTCAAACAAGAACAGCCATTAATTAAATTGTGGGGTTGATTTAACTATCAAGAGTATATAAATAGGAGAATTTTATCTACAGAGCATTTTGAAACAAAAGCACAAGCAAAAAATGAACAAATGTAGAGAATCCATTGCTATGATTACCTATGGCTATCAAACTGAATGTTGATCAAGATGTTTTTAGATTGTAAATATAAGCTTTTTCATTGAACATGGCTTTACTTTGCTATAAAAAGAGAATATGGATTTGGAGTCAGGAAGGTTTCTAAAATGTTGATATGGTGGCCAGTGGTGTAATAGACAGTTAACAAATGGTACTTGATCAATGATTAATTCCATTATGTAAACTTTTGTATATTCTAGAGTATGTAATATTTTATAGTAATAATATACACATTCATGTTCCCAAAATTTACTGGATATACAGGAAGAAAAACTTGCATACATATACATGTACAGACATTTACTTATAGGATATCCCAAAAAGCCTTAGTATAGTCAAGTTTTAAAAATGTAAAAACACCTGGCATATACATAAACATATATACACATCCACACAAAAACACATATTACATATAGGCATACATTTGTATTTTAATGTATAATGCAAATAATCAGGACTTCATTTAGTCTATTGAACCAGTAACTTATCCAGGAATGCTAGAGGTACTATAGACCACATAATCAAAGAGTTAGAAGTATCCTCAAGGGTGATCTGGGCTATTCCATGGCCAAAGAATGAATAGCTTTTTCAAAACATAGCATATGTACATATCCATCTTTTGCTTGAAGACTTACAAGGGGAAACTCACTAACTCCAAAGGCAGGACATTTCTCTTAGACATTCCATAACTCTCATACTTGAGTGGGATTTCCCCCTGGCATTAAGCTGTATCTAATGTGCCTTTTTATAACTTCTATTAAATAATTTTACTTATTCTCTCTGGTGCCAAATAGAAAAAATCTAATTTCCTTTCCAAATCACAACTTTTCAAATACTAGAAGAGTTATCTTATTCTCCCTGAGCCTTCTCAGCATACTCAACAACATCCCTAGTTCCATTACTGATCCTTATTTGACATTGTCTTAAAGCCCTTCACTATTTTTTCTCTTCTTAGCATATTCTAGCTTTATCAATATAAATGTAATTTCTAGAAATTGGTGCCCAGAATTGGAAACAGTTCTGATTAAGACAAAGTACAATGAGACTGTCTCCTCTTTATTTTTGTAATTTATACTTTTCTTAATGCTAGTCAAAATTTCATTAATTTTTGGCATAGAAAAAATAACTCTTTTCTAAGTTCAAAAGCAAGTAACTGGTGCCCATTTTTTTTTTACTGCAACATAGAAATTATAGGGGTTTTTAAAAAGCATGGGTTTTCTTACTGTGGCCAAGCACAGGTTCAGGCCTCAGAGAAAAACTGAATAGTTATTAGGATACTGACAGAATTTCTTATAGATAAAATTATGTCAGTGGCAGAAATAATTCATCTATGTATTGGAATATTGTACATTCCTCTCAGGCCATAAGTGTTAAAGAGAAGGAAAAAATTCACAATAGCATTCTTCCAGCAATTAGAACAGACTTAGTTAAATAGTCATAAGCTGATGAAGTTCCTGAGGAAACAAAATTTGACAAAGAAACTCTATAGGAAAACTAAATCAGGTTGTAGATTGAATTACACTTAGAGGATTCACAAATGGGTTTGTTTAATTGAGAGGTGATATTCTATATCACCAAGGAATCAGAAACAATATAATTTCTTCCTCTGGTTTCTAATATAAGGAATATCCAAGGCTTTAAATAAATTTTCACATTCCATGGGAGGTTAATATTAATAGAAGAGAGACTTTTAATTGAGCAAAATTTATAAGGGGAATGACCTGGAATCCTGATTAAAAAAGAGAGAGAGTAAAATCCCAAAATTTTTATCTCATATTTTTTTCTTCTTACTTACTTACTCTCTTCCTTTTCTTCTAGCCATCTGTCCATCCATCTATTCACCCATCCATCCACCTTTCCTTCCTTCCTTTTTTCCTTCCTTCCTTTCTTCCCACAACCTTACCCCAAAACCCATCAAAGAGCTAAGATGTCACATTTTGACTCCAATTTATTTTACCATCCCCTAAGATCCAAAGTTCTTTTTTCTGTACACTATAGTCTATCCATGTTATCCTTATATTGTATTTATGAAGCTAATTAACATAATTAATAAATATGAGTTCATGTTTATCATTGTTTCATTTTTAACTTAGTAGATTCAATACAATTTTCTAGCCTGCCAAGATGTTTATCTCTGGCTTCTGTCATCCAATGTGTTAGTTACCTCCCTTATCTATATGTCAGCTGAAAATTCAATAAAGATGCCATCTATCTTACACAATCCCTAGCTGGTAGATCTGTCTTTTAACATTCTAAAGAAAACAGCAAATGCTGCTGTGTATCCCAGGTAGTCGGGGCATCTTGAGCATTGCAAAACTAAAATATCTAAACACACCTAACATGGCGGTAGTAGTTTTGTTGAGTCATTTTAATCCCTTCTGGCTCCCAATGACATAATCCTGGTTTTTCTTGGTAAAGGTAGTGGAATGGTTTGCCATTTCCTCCTCCAGCTTAGTTGATAGAGGAGTAAATTAAGGCAAACATGGTTGAGTGACTTGCTCAGGGCCAACAGAGTCTGAGGCCTGATTTGAACTCGTTTTCCTAACTCCAGGGTTAGTGCTCTATGCAGTGTACTAGCTGGGGGACAGTTAGATGAAATAACACTGGCCATGGAGTCAAAAGGACTTGAGTTCAAATCCAGCCCAAGATGCACATGCGCGCACACACACACACACACAAAAAAAAATTTTTATAACCAAAGCTAGAAATCCTATTTCTAATGCACATGTAAATGTGTAGAAATAGCATAACAAAATTCAGCAAATGTCCTTAGAAAGGTGATTTCTTTTAGTATTGTTAACTAATTTTAAGATAATCCTATCACTTACAAGACTTCTGAGCCTCTTTTCTGTGAATCTGTTTTAAAATGGCTTTGGAAATGTTCTCAAACCAAACTTTTCCTTAGTTTCTTTTTAAAATACAATATGGAACATGTTTTCTTCATGAAGGATATAGGCACAACTTTCATTCAGTGGAATACATCCCTTTCTTCCTTTCCAAATTGTAATGGCAAATGCCTTCCTCCTGCCAGGGCTGTATCTATCCCAACAAATAGTTTTCATCATTTTCCCAATCTTGGGTGGTGGGAATCTCAGGCTCCAACTCAGTCCCTGAACAAAATGAAAGTGAGTACATATGCATGAGGAAGAGACTCATTAACTCCATGGCCAAACTGAGATTCCAAGTCCCTATTTTGTGGGAGGTCACCAGGGTTAAGTAACCTATGATTCAATAGTGACTCCATCTACATTAAAGTGAGTGTTCCTGTTCTCTCTCTCTCTCTCTCTCTCTCTCTCTCTCTCTCTCTCTCTCTCTCTCTCTCTCTTTCTCTCTCTCACGCACACACAAAAACAAACAAACAAAAAAAACCAGATAGTTCAACTAATAATGTTAAATAAATTTAAAAGCCAACAGGTTTTGGTGGAAAAAAATTCTCTTTAGCAATTTGGAGGGACTTTCAGCTTTTCAAATAAATGCATGCACCATTAGTATTCACTCAGCTATAGAGACTTTGATCTTTTGAAAAAAGCTCCAAAGAAAGGCAGGGAAAGAAGAAAGAAGCCAGAAAGAGAAGCTGTCAACAATTTGAATGCTGCCAATTATTATAAAGTATATAAAGAGCTAATTAAACTCGATGCCTTCGAAGGAGAATTATTTTCATTCATTCGTTTTCACCATACTATATGAGTCCTTGTGGAATTATTGGTTGGGACCTAGTTGCAAATGGAATTTAGGATATCTTGTTTTTCTCTCAAACTCCTCCTGCTGGGATGCTATAGTTATAGTTAGAATATTTCCTGTTAAGGTATTCCATTTTTAATTTTTTTTTTGGAAATCAGGCCATTAAAATATATTCCAAAGTTCAGTTTCAACACTTAGTATCCACAGTACAATAATATGTTATATACTTTGATAGGTAAAAGTGTTTATTATATTCATCTATATGTGTTATACTTAGTTTATATATTTATGATATAAATATGCTGTATAACACACTTTGGTTTGCTATTTATTTTTTAAAATATTTTATGCTATTTTTTTTGTTTTTATACCAATTATATTTACCACTGTATGTTCCTCTTACATCATCTCGTACAGCAATTATACATGATAAAGTATCACTAAAGAAGAAAGACAAAAAATAAATCTGCCAAATTTAATTACATACCCCAATAATTTGATGTAACATTCAAAATCCTATAGTCATAATTCCTTATTTATATAAAGGAACAGAGGGTAGAAATATGTGGGGGAGAAAAAGGGACTTCTTGTAGTTCTTCTTTGGATCCATAGACAGGATAGAGAAGAATAAAGAAACTTCCTGTCTTTCTCACATTTAGAGGGAGTGACTACAATAATAAAATCACAGATTTAATGGCATATTGGAAATAGCACAATAAATGTCCACTGATGACTTAACTCAAAAAATCTGAGTTTGAGTTCCACAAATACTTTCTGTATAACACTGGGTGAGTTATTCAAACTCTATTGCTTGTCAATAAAACAGATACTTTGTTATTGTTCTTTAGCTGTTTCAATCTTGTCTGACTCTTCACACCCCCATTTTGGGATTCTGTTGGCAAAGATACTGAAGTGTTTTGGCATTTCCTTATCTAGCTCATTTTACACATGGAAAAAACTGAGGCAAACAGGGTTAAGTGAGCTACCCGGAGTCATATAGCTAGTTTTAGTGTCTAAAACCAGATCTGAATTCAGTAATATTGACCAGATTTGGTCAAAAAGGTAATTCTATTCATTAAAAAAAATTACATTAGCCACATTCTGGGGGGAAAATGCAAGAAAAAGAAAGAGAATAAAATATAATTCAATTTTCACTCTGAGTTCATTAGTTCTCCATCTGGAAATGGATATCATGTTTTATCAAGTTTCCCTTAGAATTGTGGTTGGTCATTGTGTTGACCTAAGTCACCAAATCTTTCAAAGTTGATTATATTTACCATATTGCTGTTAATCATGCATAAATTGTTCTTCTGGTTCTGCTCACTTCACTTGACATCAGTTCATACAAATCTCCCCCAAGTTTTTTCTGAAATCATCCCCTTCATCATTTCCTATAGCACAGCAGTATTTCATCACCATCTTAAATCTACAATAAATTCAACATGTAACCTTCAGAGCTGCTCTTCTTGTCAGCAATTCCTTCTTATCCTTTGCTTTTAGATAGCTAGACTTAACAAAATATTATCATAACACAACAATATGGAGAATGGAACTGGTATGCATGATAATTCAAACACTTATGAGTTATGACTTATTCAATTCCTTTGGTTATCCTCGTGTTATCTCAATTTTATCTCTGCTCTAGATGAATCACAGAATCTTAGTATAGAAAAGAACATCAAGGATCATATGGTTCAAATGTACACTGCTGTTTGCATTTTTTCTTGTTCTATTGAATAGGGATAACACATATATACATGGGAATACATATGAATTCAGATTTATTTCATGAAAACTGTTGTTTATGAAATGTAAATTAATGAATAATTTTTAAAAACACTTAAAGCTAGACATTTGTACAAGGGAATATCTCTTCTCAAAAGCATGCAAACAATTCAAGGCAGATAACACTGAAAGAATGCACAGGCAGGCAGCTGGATAAATGTGGAATAACACTGAAACTGATAAACAAATTGATATTATTTCTTGACAAAGGGATTATAATGGCTTGTGGAATTTTTTAGAAGAATTTTGAATAGGATAAAATAAAAAAAGAGTACAAACACCATCTTCTCTACCTTAAACTGGGGGGGGGGGATTTTTACTGAGCACTGGGGATTGTCAGGATTAAATGTAACAGCCAAAAGTTAAGGTAGCAAAGTAAATAAAGACTAGAACTAGAAGCTATAAATCTAGGGTTAAATCTTATAAATATATTTAATGTATGATTGGGGGCAAGTCACTTTCATTGCTTTAGATAGCTCTTTAAGATTACAAGTAGCATAAAAGTTACTGCTCTGCATTAGTAAAGGGAATTTCCACATCTGAGAGTGCCCTATGGAATATATGTAACTCAGTTGTAATTTATTTTTTCATATTTATTTATTTTATTTTTAATATAATAAAGCATACCATGATAGAAATGGAGCAACCAAATCTCTCATACAAATCAGAGGGAGCCTGGGCCTTTGTATAGTCATTATACTTCCCACTAAGGTTAGACAGGAAGAACATCATGAAATACACACACACACACACACACACACACACACACACACACACACATCAACAGGAAACAGAAACTCCCACCTTTAAGATAAAGAAGTCAGATTGCAAATGAAAACAAGCTTATTTCCAAAGGCAAGAAAACTTCTTTCCATATAGAGGAGAGTAAAGAGATTGACTGTATGTTACAAAAGTAAAAAAAAAAAAGCTAAGTAAAAGTGGAAGAAAAATCCCAGTAAAAAGAAGAAAAATTTATATTTTTAATCTCAATAACTGGATGCCCTGTAGCTCTTTTGAAGGATTACTTTAAAATTTTCAAACCCTATGGCTTCTGTCAAAAGAAGGTTTAAGCCATTTACCCAACAGCATGTTTTGGGCCAGAGGGAATAAGGAATGGTTTACAAAAGCTAAAACTAACACTTATGCTTATCCTCAAAGTACAGACGAGAATTCCAAGAAGTAAAGACACTGAAGAGGACATCTTGAACTGTGAGATTCTTTAAGTCCTTGAGTATTTAAAATTATATTTATTTCTTTTTTTAATGATAGGGACAAACATGAAATGTAAATGATAAAAATTACAGAATTATTACTTTGATATTGTTAATTATTCAATAATAATAATAAAATAAACTGGAAGTCTGACTGGAAGCTTACTCCTGTATTTTACACTCTCCTCCAATATTTTTTACCCGAATTAAGTATAAATGGTTTGTATAAGACTCAGATGTTTATCTTGGCTTGTGGGTGTTTATTGGAAACTAAACCCACTACTTATCATTTTGAGACTCTTACATCGAAGAATGCATGTTGAATCATAAACTATTATAAGAGAGCATAAACTGTTGAGAGAATAAAGTTTGGAGAGGAAGAGTGGGAGTTTTTTTTTTAAAAAAGAAGGAAATTATTCATCTGCAGTGGTTTGGAATTGTACAGAAGATCAGTAATTTAATTCAGAATAGAGAATATTGTGTGAAATAGAATAATTTTTGTAGAGAAATTATCAGGTCCAGATTCTACTTCTGACTTCTGTGAAAGAAGGAAGAAGGAAAAGGCAATTCTATAAAAAGCAGGAGTTACAATCATGGTATCAAATAAGTCAACAACTTTTTAAAAAGGCTATGGGGGGGCAAAAAAACAATTTTCTGTTTAAAGAGGCTCCATGAGAAAAAATAATAAGTGTTAAATATATGGCTACCATATAGAATAGCAGAAAACTTCTCAGAAGAAAATATAGGCAAATTTCAATAAGAAAATGCAAACACAATGAGAAAAATAGTAAATTCCTTGTTCAGAGTTGTAGAAATCCAACAAGAAGATAAATGATGAAAAATATGAATAAATTAAATTTGGGGAAGTATTTGGTAAGAAAGATAGTAGAACAGTTAATTTTCTCAAACTTTAGAAAATTTTAAATCTCAAAAAGAAAAATTAAATACCAGTTATACAATAACTAAAGAAGAGCACACAATATGAGAAAAAAAAAGAAATAATAGGATGAGATTATAATATCATTAAATATCAGAGATTGAAGTAATTCAAAATTCCACACAGAGTCTCCATTTTGCTCGAGGCTTAATTTTTATGACCAGGATCACTTGCACAGGTGAATGAAAAGGTTTGTATTCAGAATCTTGAGTTTGTAGATTTCTAACTTACCCATGCCAGCAACAGTGATTCAGACTAAATCCACAAAGAGGTGACAGACATGAATTCTGCTCAGTCACCTGCAGAGGAAGAGTGACCAGAGAAGGAATATGAGCATAGTCCAGATCCTGTTAGAGAAATAAAAAGAACACCAACAGTTGAAGAAAAGATCCCTTGAAACCTCTCTGGAGCTAGTTCTCTTCCTGGAATTTATTCTGTACAGAAATGTGGACTGGACTGACACCTATTAATATAAAGGTTAGGGCTCCCAACTCCTGAGAATCCATGAATCTTTGGGGAAAAGAGGGTCAGGAAGGTAAGATGCAAACCAGAAGCAACTGAAAAGTTCAAGAGAGAAAGCCTGAAAAGAAAAAATAAAAGCCTCAACTCATAAGTAAATTAACTACCAGAAGAAACCTAAAAGGCTAAATCTGGGAAGAAACAAACTTTAATTTACATTTTTATGTAAAGTGTGTCAGAGACACTTTTATTTTTGTTATGAGCAATTGCAGAAAGAAGTGTTAGCTGAGCCTCAGTTTCCTCTTAAAGCTAAGTGGGCTCTGATTACAAGCAATATCTAACTAGTATATATAGAATAAAGTATAGAAGTGAAATTAAGGCTAATTTTGAAGCATCACAAGCTATTATTAAGTATAAGAAAAAATGATATTTCATGAAATGAGAAATATAGACAAAATACTTTTTTGGATATAAATTTGGAGCATGTACAAAATGTTGTCATACTTATGAAAAATACCAGTTTAATGTTCTGCTGATTAGTGAAGACTCATGTCCCAAATTTCTGACTATAACATCTTCCTGTCATGTCATTAAGGATGTATTTCTCACTTCTCACTCCTCATCCTCACTTTACATCTCTTACTGTATGAATAGAATTGAAAACAAGACTATCATTTTTGGGGGATGAAATCAAGATGACTGAGGCAATCACTCAAACTGAAATCTTTCAACAATCCCCTCAAAAGAATTCTAAAATGAAGCCTCAAACAATATATGGGAGCAGCAGAGCCAACAAAAAGTTAGAACTGTAGAAAAATTTTTCTAACCTAAGAAAATTTAAGAGGTAGGGAGGAGAAATTTATAACACCCATGTTGGAAGTTTGGTGGAGGTCTGTTAGGAGTTCACATATGTGTGATGGTAGCAACAGCAACAGCTTTAGGAACTTTAACCTCAGAGATGGTAAAGAAATCAGACAACTGAACAGAAATAAATTGCAGGGCACTCTGTCTGATTTTCAGTTTGACTGGCACTGATTGATGATTTTATTGTTCATACACAAATATGGGTTTCAATTTCAGGTTGGAAAGATGCATTAGTGGTTGGCCACAAGGAAATAGGAGCCCTGATCATTGTATTAGAGTGAGAAGTCCTAGCACATGCAGTTAAGGGAAAGGAGGGCCCCTCTGTGTAGAGTACTGACAAGGAAAGCAGTAATCACATCTCTCCTAGGATCATACCATCTTGGAAACATCAAAAACTTGTGGATCTCCAGAATGAGGTCTGACAGCAATAGCACATACACTCAAAAAAGCTTGAAGATTGGAACAATATCAGTTCATAAAATGAGAGTGATGCAAGATATTTATGAAGAGAGAATTAATACCTTAAAAAGGAGGCACCAAACTTATTGAAGAAAATAACAACTTAAAAAGCAGAATTGTTCTAATGGTAAAACAAAAGAAAATCGCTGAAGAAAAGGACTTTAAAAAAAGGTGAGTTGGTCAAATTGAGGGAAAAAAGAAATACAAAATCTCACTGAATAAATAATTCTTTAAAATTTAAATTGGGAAAGTGGAAGCTAATGACTCTGTGAGACATCAAGAAACAATAAGACAAAGTCAAAAGAATGGGGAAAAAAGATTAAAATATGAAATATCACATTAAAATGTGAAATAACTAATCTGGAAAATAGATCAAGGAGAGAGAATTAAGAAGTGTTGGATTGATAATAATTCTTGCCCACGGTTCCTTCCGGGTGTGGAGCCATGGTGGCGGAGATCAGACAGGATTCTCTGTAACCTCCTCTAACCTCCCCTCAAACCAACAAAATATGAAGCCTCTAGACTGATTCTGAAGCAAAAAAATCCACAATATCTGGAGAACAACACGATTCTAGAGGAAGATACTCTGGAAGAACCTCAAAACAGGTCTGTTTTAATGGGGCAGGGGGTGGCCTACTGAACCCAGACTGCAGCACAGGGAGACCGGGGCAGGGAGCTGGAGCAGGGAGCTGGAACAGGAGTCAGAACAGGAGTGGGAGCGTTGTGCTTTTCACACATCTGGGAGTCTTCTGCGAGCCTCTTGGAACAATTTGTCCTGATTGTGGGCAGGTGGTTTGGAGGGTCTGCCTTTTGAGGGGGATAGATTGTGAACCACTGAACCCCTGATGAGCATCGTAACTAGCTGCCATTACACAGCACCTTAAAGCAATCAATCAAACAACAGGTCTGATAAGCACCAGAAATAATTCAATCAGCGGAGCTGCCCAGCCCCTGACATAATTCAATCAGCAGAACTGCCTAGTTCCTGAAATAACTCAATCAGCAGAACTGCCCCAGGGCAAATTAAAGCAGCTGTCCCACCTTTGCCCTAAACAGACCTCATAACTTTAAAAAAAAATGAATAAAAAACCAAAAAGAGCTCTCACCATAGACAACTTTTATGGAGAGAGGGAAGAACAGACCTCAAATCCTGAGGTCCCTAAAGGTAAAGCAACTCCAGAAAAAGCCCCAAAGAGAGACATAAATTGGTCTCCATGTCACAAGGCTTTCTTTGAAGATTGCATAAAAAATCTTAAAAGAGAGTTAGAATAAACATGGGGAAACGAAATGAGATCACTGCAAAATAAAATAGAAAAAATGGAAAAAGAATGCAGTGAACAAAAAAATGTAATTGGTCAATTGCAAAAGGAACTAAAAACAGTAACTGAAGAAAATAAGACATTAAAAATTAGAATCGAACAATTGGAAATTAATGACTCATCAAGACTTCAAGAATCAGTTGAACAAAAACAAAAAAATGAAAAGATAGAGAAAAACATGAAATATCTCCTAGCAAAAACAACTGACCTGGAAAATAGATCTAGGAGAGACAATCTAAGGATTATAGGGCTTCCTGAAAGCCATGATGAAAAAAAGAACCTGGACACTATCTTCCAGGAAATCATAAAAGAAAACTGCCCTGATATTTTACACCCAGAAGGCAAAATACTCCTTGAAACAATCCACCGATCACCTCCTGAAAGAAACCCAAAAATTAAGTCCCCCAGAAATATCGTGGCTAAATTCCAGAACTATCATACCAAGGAAAAGATATTACAAGAAGCCAGAAAGAAACAATTTAAATATCGGGGAGCTACAATTAGGATCACACAGGACCTAGCAGCTTCTACTTTGAAGGATCGAAGGGCCTGGAATCAGATATTCCGAAGGGCAAAGGAACTTGGATTACAGCCAAGAATAAGTTACCCAGCTAGAATGAGCATTATCTTCCAGGGAAGAAGATGGTCTTTCAATGATATAGGAGAATTTCACCTATTTCTACTGAAAAGACCAGAACTGAACAAAAAATTTGATCTACAAACACAGAACACAAGAGAAACATAAAAAGGTAACAAGAAAAAATAACTCTTGAGAACTATATTTATGTTATAGATACTTATAGAATAAGGGTTGATTTTATGAATTGATTATTACATTATGATTATGATATGATTACTGTGATTTTATGATTATTATCATATGATTACTGTGATTTTATGAGAAGTGTTGGATTGCCTAAGAGCCATGATCAAAGAAAAAACATAGAAATTACATTTCAAAAAATTATCAAGGATCATGGTTATCTTAGAAAATGAAAGAACTCACTGATCATCTCCTAAAAGGGATCCCAAAATAAAAACCTCAAGAAATATTACAGCCAAGCTTCAGAGCTCCCAGATCTAAGAGAAAACACATGATGAAAAAATTCAATTCACCTCCAAAGAAAGAATTGATAAATTTAAGTGCAAATTGAACTATTATTTTCTCACTTTATTTTGCTCTTTTTGGGGGGGATATAACTAATATGGAGATATGGTTCACCTAGTTTCACATGTTTAATTTTTATCATGTTGATTTTCTTCTCAGGGAGTGGGAAAGAGCATTTAGAGCTCAACATTTTAAAAGAAATTTATTAAAAATAAATGAAAAGACTATCATTTCCCTAAGGTTGTGTCAACAAACAGCCCTGGGATTTTACTTTTCATTAAGTCAACACTTCAATATATGTATTTAAGTTAGAATGCAAGGTAATTGAAGACTGTCTCTCATTTGTAATCATATCCCTAACATTTAATACATCTCTAGGCATATATTGTAAGTACTTAATAAATTCATTTTCATTCAACAATAATATGTTATAAAACTCACTAGATTGAATTTGTGTTGGGCCAAATATGCATTTATTTAGACTATGTCCCTTTATAGTTGACTTTAATCCTACTTATTTAATTGGGGGATAATCTCAGTCCAGAACTTTTAACAGACATTAAAACACAATTAACAGATATTATGACACTAACTAAACAATACTTCCCTCCTACTATTTCCCTATCACTGTAAAAGTTCCTCTTTTATGACTTTTTTTGTTCTATACTTTTCTCCATTCTTTCTCTCCCTTCTCCCTTTTCCCAGTACATTCCTCTTTCTGGTCCAACTATTTGAAATCACCTCAACACAATTGATTCACTTTTATGTCCTCTATGTAAAGCAAAGAATTATCTCCCTGTCATATCTATCAAAAAGGAATAATATTAAAAATTTAAAATATTTAATTTTTATTACATTAGATTAAAAAGCTTTTGTACAAACAAAATCAATATAACCAAGGTTAGAAGGAAAGCAGAAATCTGTTAAACTATTTATTTTTAAATAGTATTTTCCCCAGCTATATGTCAAGAAGATTTTTAGCATTCATTTTTATAAGACTTTTAGTTATTTTTCTTCCTCCTTCCCTCCTCCTTCTTCTGAAGATGGGAGGGAGTTTGACATCGTATTTTCATATAAGTTACAGTTGTGAAAGAAGAAACACTTGAAACAAACAAACAAAAAAAACAGAAAGAATAAAGTGGAAAAATGCTTCACTCTGGATTCCAAGTCTATCAGTTCTTTATTTGCTTATGGATAGCATTTTCCTTCCTTTGTACTTGTCTTGGATCACTACATTGCTGAGAAGAGTTAAGTTAATCATACATCTTTACCAAATAATGTTATTGATACTGTGGACAACGTTTTCCTGCTACTGCCCATCTCACTTTGCATCAGTTCCTACAAACCTTTTCCGGGTATTTTCACCCCTGAAATGAGCCTGTTTAATATTTTTTATTGCCCAATAGTATCCTATTATATTCTTATATCTAATATTTTATCACCAGGAAAAGATTTGCTATAAATACTTCTGTAAATGTAGGTCTGTTTTTTGTTTGTTTTTTAATGATCTCTTTGAGATATAGACCTACTAGTGTTATTGGTGAATCATAGGATATGTACAGTTTAGTTACTATTTAGATATAGTTCTAAATTGTTTTCCAGAGTGCTTTGATAAGTTCACAACTCTTCCAACAATGCATCAGTATCACAATTTTCCCCTACATTTATCACTTTTCTTTTCTGTCATATTGGTGAATCTGATAGGTGTGAGGTGGTATCTCAGATTTGTTTTAATTTTCATTTTTGGAATCAAAAATGATTTAGAGCACTTCTGCATAGGCCCAGAGATAAATTTGAATTCTTTTTTTTTCTTTTTCTTTTTCTATTTTTTTTTTTTTTTGCTGAGGCAATTGGGGTTAAATGACTTCCCCAAGGTCACACAACTAGGAAGTGTTAAGTGTCTGAAACAAGACTTGAACTCAGGTCCTCCTGACTTCAGGGATGGTGCTCTATCTACTGCATAAATTTGAATTCTTAATCTGAAAATTACCTATTTATATCCTTTGACCATTTACAAATTGGGAAATGGGATTGTATTCTTATACATTTGACTCAGATCTCAATATATTTAAAAAATGAGGCATTTATAAGAAACATTTGATATAAATATTACTTGCCAGCTTTCTACTTTTTTCTAGTCTTAGTTGCATTGGTTTGGTTTGTTCAAAAGATTTTTTTCAATATAATCAAAATTCTCCAAAATGAATTTTTAAATGTTCATCTCTTTTTTGACTATGAATTTTCTCCTTTCCCATAGTTCTGACAGGACTTTGCTCTTCTAATTTGCTTATGATGTCACCTTCTATATCTAAATCATGAACCTTTTTGACCTTTTATAAATATTTTGACCTATTATATTTATAACAGCTCTTTTTGTTATGGCAAAGAATTAGAAATTGAAGGGATGTCCATCGATTGTGGAATAATTGAACAACATGAGGTATATGAATGTACTGTAATACTATTGTGCCATAATAATAGGATTCTGTTTTCCTCCTATCCCTCAACCCCTGGCCCAAATCCCATAGAAATTCTTAATTACTTAATGACAGGTACAGGTCTACACAGTTTATAACTCTATTATCCATCTGGTTTTGACATCAGCCAATAAGGAAGTAGCACAAACAGGATGTAGAACAGGACATTGAACTGTAAAGCTCAAAAACTTTTCCCCCTGACATTGTGGCTGTGCATATATTTCTTTTTTGCTTTTGGGTTAATTTATGACAAAGTCAGGCTATTTATAATATTATTAGCATACATATATATCTCCCACAGCAGGGTATTATTGCATTCTGTATAATACTATATAACCACATGTGCACTTCCATCAAGGTTTTAGAACCTCCCCATGAGAAGAAACAAACTCCTCCTGAAACCTCAAAAATGACATATCTTGTGATGTAATCAGATTCCATAAATATCTTTTTTTTTGTTTTGCTGAAATGCTACACTACTTAAAGGAGCACAGCCTGATTTGAGAGCATGATTCTCAATAAATTTTATTAAATATCTTTACTTGATTTGGAAATGGGCTGACGTACATGATCTCCAACAATAAGAAATGATGAACAAGCATATTTCACAAAATCCTGGAAGATCTATATGGACTGATGTAAAGTGAAATTAGCAGAACTAGGATAACATTATACGTATCAGCAACATTTTGTGATGATCAACTTTAATAGACTCAGCTCTTCTCAGCAACACAATGATCCAAGACAAGTTCAAAGGACTCAGAAAAGAAAATATTATCCAAAACCAGATAAAGACTCAGAATACAGAGTGACACTTTTTTTTCACTTGTTATTTTTATCGTTTTTTTCTTTTGATCTGTTTCTTCTTTTACATATAATAAATACAAATAGAATTAAAAATACAAATAAAAAATAAATACAAATAATAAATATATAATGAATTTTATAAATAATAATTACAAATAAACTAATCTTACAAATAAGGAAATATTTATATGATAAAACATGTATATAAACTATCATCTTCAGAAGAGGGGAGGCTAGAGAAGGAAAAATGGAATTCAAAATATTTTAAAAGCAAATACTAAAAAATTTCTTGACATGTAACTGAGGAAAAATAAAACACTATTTAAAATAAAAATTCTGAATTGGTCAGTGATGAAGAGAGCCATCTATACTCAGAGAGAGGATATGGGAACTGAATGTGGACCATAACAGTATTTTCACTCTTTCTGTTGTTGTTTGCTTGCATTTTTGTTTCTTTGTTTTTTTTTTCCTGATCTGATTTTTCTTGTGCAACAAGGTAACTATAACTATGTATACATATATTGGATTTAACGTATGTTTTAAATATTTAACATGTATTGGACTACCTGCCATCTGGGGGAGGGTTTGGGGGGAAGGAGGGAAAATTTGAAACAGAAGATTTTGCAAGGGTTAATGTTGAAAAATTACCTATGCATATGTTTTGTAAATAAAAAGCTTTAATAAAAAATTAAAATAAAAATTCTGCTGTAAGTTTCTTTTCTTTACTCATACACCAGCATAGTGCAGGGTCTATTAAGAGCTTGCTCTGTGTCAGCCACTATGTCAAGACTTGAGAATACAAAAAGAGGTAAAAAAAATACCAAAAAAAATCTAAAGAGACATAATACCAAAGGAGAGAAGATATGTAAAAAAAGTGCAAATCAAATTATAGGATAAATAGAAAACAACAGAGGGGTATCATCAGACTTATGAGAGCTTGAGAAAGACTTCTTATAAAAGATAAGATTTTCAATTGAAATTTTAAGAAATCCTGGGAAGTCAAAAGACAAAATAGAGGGGGTGAGGAGTATTCCAGGCATGGGGAACATGCAGAGAAAGTCCCCATAGCAGAGAGCTAAGCTCTTGCTTAGGTGGTTAGTCACTGCATTTAAAAGTATATATTGAGGAGTAAGGTGTCAAAAGACTGGTAAGTAGGAATGGTTCAGGTGGAGAAGGGATTATAGCATAACAAGGCATTTTGTATTACTAGCAATAGGAAGGGACTGGAATTTATTGATTAGGCAGGGGAAGGGGAGGATGATTTGGTAAGGCTCCAAGCATGAAGTGATTGGCCTAGGACTTGCTCCTGTTAAAGGAGAGAAGGGGACTTATGAGAGATGCTGAAGTGGTAAAATGGACAGGTCTTGACTATGGGTAGTGAGAGAGTTAGGAATTGAGAATGACTCCTATGTTGTAAGCTGGGGGGGATGGGAAGTGTGACAAAGTTTTCTACCATAATAGGGAAAGTGTTTGTAATAAGGGGAAAGAAGGATTTAAAAGGAAGTTGCCAAAAAAATTATTCTATACATTATATCTGAAATATCTCTTTCCCTAATAAGCTCTAGTGGCACTTGATTATATCTAGGACTAAATATAAAGTCCTCTGTTTGGCACTTAAAGTTTTCCATATATTCACTTCTTTTCATTTTTCAATTCTTTATATACATCTTTGCTTTTTCCCTAAACCCTAAACACATAGTCCAGCCATAATGGCTTACTTTCTATTCTTCATATATAACCCTGCATACACTGGCTGTTCCCCCCACACCTGCCACACCTGGTTTCTTTTAAGTCTCCCCTCAAATTGTGGAGGTATCAAGTATGTGTCATGGCATCACCTCTGAAAGAATTCAGTCTCAGTCTCCAACTCAAGCAAAGGCATTTTAATTTATACACTTAATCGGCAGGTCAAATTCCTTTGAAGGGGTGAGCAGCTCATCAAAGCAAGGCAAGGATTTTTATAGAGTAAATGGTACTGATTATATTATAAGATATACAAAATCTGAGGTTATAGGAGGAATTTGCTAACTTGGGGAGGTCCTAAAATCTTGGTGGAACTGCACATGTGGTGACCCAGAATCCATACAGAAGAGTCCATATAGGAGATATTAATGTAATGATATTATACTTATCCTGACTTCATCTTAAGTTTATTCAAAGGCAGCAAAAAAGGACAGTGTGCAGATACCATGTAGGTGGAAAGATTAATTAAAGTTTGCAGCACAATGTCCTGTTCTGTACCTTGTTGGTGCTACTTTCTTATTGGTTGATTTCTATGGTATGTCTAGGCTTGATAGATGATGGAATTATAGATTATGTAGACCTGTACCTGTAGTTGTCAGTTAGTGATTGGGGATTTCTGTGGGATTTGGGTTGGGGATGGGGCAAGTCTGGGCTGGAGGCCACAATCAGAATCCCATCAAAATTACAACTGTAGATACTCTTCCTCAGTGTTTTAATCTTTTAGTGATTTTTGCTCTGACATTATTTTCAATTTACTCTGTCTAAAACTTATATGTACCTAGGTATTTATATATTGTCTCTCTCACTAAAATGTAAGCTCAGTGAGAGCAGAGCTTGTTTTTCATCTTTTTTCTTAATCTCTGGAATTTAGCACAGTGACTGGAACACAGTCTGTGCCTTATTGATTCCTCTGGATCTCCATTATCATCTTTTTGTTATTGTCCTTTGTTTTTGAAGAGGACCAAAAGATATTACTATGTTAGAGACCACTTACACTGTGTCTAATTATGGCTAATCTGACCAATATGAGCTTGGAATGCTCTGTCACAGGTTGAAACAAATAGTCCATGTGAACATTTGGAGTGGCTTCTCTAATTTTGCATATTTTGCATTTCCTTTGGATTAATTTAATTCTGCTTTTCTCAGAGAGCACAGCACCTTCTCTGATGAAGGCATGCCATGATGGGCAGTATTGTGCCAGTGTCTCCCATGTCATACAATCAATTCTAAAGTTCTTAAGAGATACCTTGAGAGTGTCCTTGTATCACTTTTTCTAACCTTGTGAGCACTTGTCCTGTGTGAGTTCTCCATAAAATAATATTTTTGGCAAGTATACATTTGGCATTAGAACAATATGGCCAGCCCAATGGAAATGTGCTCTCTATGGTAAGATTGGCATATTTTGCAGTTTAGTTTGAGAAAGGTGTCTTAGTGTCTGGTATCTTATCCTGCCATATGATCTTCAGAATCTTCCTAGCACAATTCAAAAAGAAGCAATTCAGTTTCCTGGGATGGTGTGGTATACTGTCCAGGTTTCACAAGCATATAACAATGAGGTCAACATAATAGTTCTGTAGACCTTCAGTTTTGTAATCAGTTTAATACCTCTCCTCTCCAAAACACTGAGCTAGCTCTGGCAATGTATATGTCAATCTCAGTCTCATTGTGAACAGCCCTGGAAAGTATACTACCAAGGTCAGGGAACTTCTCCACAGCATTCAAAACTTCACCATTTACTGTAACTGATGATTCCACATATGGATGATGTGGCTGGCTGGTGGAGGACCTGTGCTTTCCTGGTGTTAATTTTTAAGTCAAATTAGCACCAGCAGCAAAAAATTGATCCATACTTTGTTGCACCTAATATTTTCTTATTATCTAGCAAAACCTGGAGGAGAGATGAGGCTGTGAAGTCCAGTCTGACCTAAAATAATTGCTCAGTTTGGAGGACTTTTAAGATGTTGGAATGATCATATAACTATTGTATTATGGTAAAAATCTTTCCTCTAGGCAGATTTTACTGAAAACTTGAATGCATGACAAATACTATTTTTGTGTTCCCAAAAGTCCTATTGTTATAACTAAATGTTACAAAAGGCAGATTAGATGGGAAATTAAGGAATGTCTTCAAACCAGTTTGATCATAGAAGAGAAGGAACATGTAAATAGAAGAGAGTGGATAAGTATAAATAAACATAAAAATGCAGTTGTTCATTAATTCTATTTTTTATTTTAGTCATTTGACCCCAGATCCTGAGGTTCCTTTAGACAAAACTCCAAAGGAAGTTATTAAGGACCATCACTGGTCCCCTTTTTTAAAACACGCTTCTCGAAGATTGCATAAAGAACCCCATAAGAGAGCTGGAGGATAAATGGGAAAATAAATTGAAATAAGTGCAAGAAGGATATGATGCCCTACAAAAGAGATATGAAAAAACACCAATTTATTGAAAAATAAAGTTAGTGAAGTGGAAAAAGAGTGCAATGAACAAAAAAATTCAATTGGCCAGTTACAAAAGGAGCTTAAAAAGGTAATTGAAGAAAACAACATTTTAAAAACAAGAATTGAACAACTGCAAGTGAATGACTCAATAAGACTTCAAGAATCAGTCAAACAAAAACAAAAAAATGAAAAAAATAGAAGAAAATATGAAATATCTCCTAGGAAAAACAACTGACTTTGAAAATAGATCTAGGAGAGACAAAATAAGGATTATTGGACTTCCTGAAAGCCTTGATGAAAAAAAATAATGTAAACACTATCTTCCAAGAAATCCTGAAAGAAAACTGCCCTGAGATTGTAGAATCAGAAGGCAAAATCACCATTGAAAGAATTCACCGATCACCTCCTGAAAGAGACCCCCAAATTAAAACCCCAAGGAATATCGTGGCTAAATTTCAGGACTATCGCACCAAGGAAAAGATTCTGCTAGCAGCTAGAAAGAAGCAATTCAAATACCGAGGATCAATAATTAGAATTACACACGATCTGTCAGCCTCCACATTGAAGGATCAAAGGGCCTGGAACCAGATATTCCGAAAAGCAAAGGAACTTGGATTACAGCCAAGAATAACCTGTCCAGCTAGAATGAGCATTATCCTCCAGGGAAGAAGATGGTCATTCAATGATATAGGTGAATTTCACCTATTTCTAATGAAAAGACCAGTTCTGAACGAAAAATTTGACCTCCAAACACAGTACTCAAGAGAAGCATAAAAAGGTAAAAAGAAAAGGACTCTTGAGAACTTTATTTCTACTATGGGGATACTTAAAGTGTGGGGGTATAATTAACTAGATATTACTTTGATAATTTGAAAAAGAAAACTAGAGGGGGAAAGGTTGTTATACTGGGGAAAAGAGGGAAAAAGTGGTAAAATAAGATCTAAAAAAAAGGAGGTAAAAACAAGGTAAAATCACTTGAAGAGGCAAAGAAAACCTAATATAATTGAGAAAAAGAGGGGAGGGAGATGAGCACTGTGTAAATCTTACTCTCATCAGGTTGGGTTCTAAAAGTGTATATCAGACACTTGATTTCACATAGAAACTTGTCTGTTGCTAGAGGGAAGTGGGAGTGAAAGGAGGAAAAAGAAAGGGAAAAACTATTAGAAAGGGAAAATAGAAGAATCGGAGGAAAGGAATTAAAAAAGGGGGAGGGGATCTAAAGGGTGGTGGGTTGTTTGAGAGAGGGGGTCATCAAAAGTAAAGTAAAAGAGGAGGGGGGAAAGGAGAAAGGGGAAAGGAAAGGGGAAAACATAACTTGGATAAATAAGATGAGAGGAAATAAAGAATTAGTTATTCTAACTGTGAATATGAATGGGATGAACTCTCCCATAAAGCGAAAGCGGATATCAGACTGGATTAAAAACCAGAATTTCACAATATGTTGTCTACAAGACACATGTCTAAAACATAGTGACACATATAGGATGAAGGTGAAAGGCTGGAGCAGAAAATATTATGCTTCAGGTGGACAAAAAAAAAGCAGGGGTAGCAATCCTTAGATCAAGTAAAAGCCAAGATAGATCTAATCAAAAGAGATAAGAAAGGAAACTATATTTTATTAAAGGGTACCATAGACAATATAGCAATATCAGTACTAAATATATACACACCAAGTGCAATAGACTCCAAATTCCTAGTAGAGAAATTAAGAGAGATGCAAGAAGAAATAGACAGCCAAACGATACTAGTGGGGGATCTCAACCTTGCTCTCTCAGAATTAGATAAATCAAACCACAAAATAAACAAGAAAGAAACTAGGGAGATAAACCAATTGTTAGAAAAGTTAGGTATGATAGATCTATGGAGAAAGTTGAATGGAGACAGTAGAGAGTTTACTTTTTTCTCAGCAATCCAAGGAACCTATACAAAAATTGAGCATGTGTTAGGGCCTAAAAATCTCAAAATCAAATGCAGAAAGGCAAAAATAGTAAATGCATCTTTTTCAGATCATGATGTAATAAAAATCACATGCAATATAAGGCCAGGAGAAAATGAACAAGTTAATTGGAAATTAAATAATCTAATCCTGAAGGATGAATGGGTAAAAGAGCAAATCATAGACACAATCAATAATTTCATCCAGGAGAATGACAATAAGGAGACAACATACCAAAATTTGTGGGATATAGCCAAAGCAATTATAAGGGGCAATTTTATATCTCTAGATGTTTACTTGCATAAAATAGAGAAAGAAAAGATCAACAAATTGGGCTTATTATTAGAAAAAATGAAAAAAAGAACAAATTAAAAACCCTCAATTGAACACCAAATTGGAAATTTTAAAAAAAGGAGAAATTAATAAAATTGAAAATAAGAAAACTATTGAATTAATAAATAAAACTAAGAGTTGGTTCTAGAAAAAACACAACAAAATAGATAAGCCTTTAGTTAATTTGATAAGAAAAAGGAAAGAGGAAAATCAAATTGTTAGTCTTAAGAATCATAAGGGACTGGAGAGCAATTTGGAGCTATGCTCAAAAAGTTATCAAACAGTGCATACCCTTTGACCCAGCAGTGTTTCTACTGGGCCTATATCCCAAAGATATTTTAAAGGAGGTAAAGGGACCCACCTGTGCAAAAATGTTTGTGGCAGCCCTTTTTGTAGTGGCAAGAAACTGGAAATTGAAAAGATGCCCATCAATTGGAGAATGGCTGAATAAATTATGGTATATGAATGTTATGGAATATTATTATTCTGTAAGAAATGACCAACAGGAGGATTTCAGAGAGGATTGGAGAGACTTGCATGAACTGATGCTGAGTGAAATCAGCAGAACCAGGAGAACATTATACACAGCAACAAGACTATACGATGATCAATTTTGATGGACATGGTTCTCTTCAACAATGATGTGATTCAAACCAGTT
>JAJPUD010002565.1:30823-61474 GCA_023553655.1 Myrmecobius fasciatus
TCTCTCTCTCTCTCTCTCTCTCTCTCTCTCTCTCTCTCTCTCTCTCTTTCTCTCTCTCTCTCTCTCTCTTTTCTCTCTCTGTCTTGCTTGGTAGACTATGAATCTCTTGAAAACAGAGTCTGTGCAAATTGAACCTTTATATTTCCTTTTTTCCTCTCCTAGACTAATTCTCACACACTGTAGAATTATACTATCACATATTTAGACCTAGAAGGAACCTTAGAGATTAAGCAATCCAACTCATTCATTTTAACAGATAAGGAGACTGAGGTTCAGACAAATTAAATGACTAGCTCAGAGCCACATAGGAAGTGACTGAAATGGTATTTGAACTCAGATCTTTTTGTCTTGAAGTCCAAAGCTCTATTCATTATCTCATATAGTCACGCCAAATTAAGGTCCTGATTCTAGTTCTGTCACTCTCATTCTATCTCTTTGGTGGTCCTTCTCCACCCCCACCTTCTTGCTAACTTCCTTAAGGATGACCCCTCCAAATCTAAATAAATGGCATCTCTCATTCCTGTACCAAAACATTCTTTCAATAAAACATTTCCTACACTTATTCATATTAACATTTAAATAACTAATAATATAACATGTTAATTAATAATATAACATATAACATTACCGCTTCCAAGGGTTTTTTTTTAACTGTAGCATTACTCAAAGCTTTAAGTTAATGGAAAGTTCTAATTCATAGTTACATTTCAGGCTTATTGGGAACATCCATGGTGAGTAGTCAATATTTATTTGGGCACCAGGGTCTTTTTGAAATCATGCTGTGTTGGAGGCAGTCTTCTGGGTCTATCCATGGGTCCTGGCTAAGT
The DNA here is from genome assembly GCA_023553655.1 of Myrmecobius fasciatus. Taxonomy (NCBI): domain Eukaryota; kingdom Metazoa; phylum Chordata; class Mammalia; order Dasyuromorphia; family Myrmecobiidae; genus Myrmecobius; species Myrmecobius fasciatus. The sequence goes on from JAJPUD010002565.1 coordinate 31,651, forward strand.
CAAGGCCTTTCTGGACCTCCCTGGAAGTCTGTCCTTCTTGGTGACTGAAAAGCAGTTGAAATAAATACTTGCTTTTATCCTTCTGGCCTCAAATGAAGAAAAGTATTTTGGCTCCAATAGAATACCACATTCCCATTCTATGCGTTCTTTTTTAGCTAGGTGTATGAATAATCCCAGTCTAAATTTTGCATTTACCATTTACTTTCTCTACTGTTTTTCACAGATAAAGTGTTACAAGAGTGAAATAATTATGAGGCAACTGGTATAATACCCAGCTTCTTAAACTGTGTTTTGCCACCCTATTTGGGATTTTGTAATTGAAGGTGGGAATCACAAAATTATGATTTATTAGCAGTAAATCTTTGATTTGTGTACCTATTTTATATACCTATATACTTGGGGTCACATTAAATTTATCAAACAAAAAGAAATTGTAAATGGAAAAAGTTTAAGAAACCCTGCTATAATGGAAAAATGTTGGAGTTAATTACAGAAAACCTGAGCTCAAATTCTTTCTCTAATAATAATTTTACATAACACTTTACATAGCACTATCTTGTTTGATTCTAAAACAAACCCTTTGAGGTAAGGGCTATGCATGATTATGCTTATTTTATAGGTAAGAAGAGTGAGGCTTAGAAATGTTAAGTAACTGATTTATCCAAGTTTATGCTTCTAAGCAAATTTCTAAGGTGTGAGTTGAATCTAGGTCTTCTTGATGCTTAGACCACTACATGACCAGTTTGACCTTAGCAAGTCACTTCTCTTCTTGGACTGAAGCTGAGCTACTTGTAAAATAAAGTTTTACTAGATGATTTCTGAGGCCTCAAAATCCCATGGGAGACCCAGATGCTCTGATTTCCAATTTATTATGTTTCTGGAGCAACACATAGGGATTCTAGAATCTTAAAACTGGAAAGGACCTTAAGAATCATGTGTTGCCAAGATCTGCTTTAATTAACTTCATTATAGTTCTAACATATTCCCTTTTCTTTCCTCGGATGCTACCACTCTGGCTCAAGTCTTTATCACTTCCCTCTTGGAGTACTGCAGCAGCCTGCTGCTTGGTCTCTCTATTTTAAGTCTCCCCACTCCAATCCATTCTCCAGTCGGTTGTCACATTCATCTTCCTAAAGCACAGGCATGATCATGTCATCACTCTACCCCACTAAATAAATCCATTTCTCCCTATCATTTTCAGGATCAAATAGAAAATCTTCCATCTGGTGTTCAAAACCATTCACAACCTGCACCCTGCCTCCAACTTTCGAGTCTTCTACCTTACATTCCCCCATATACTGTATGATTCAGTGACATTTTCCTTGCTGTTTCTTGAACAAGATGCTCCATCTCCCAATTCCAGACATTTTTGCTGGTTGTCTCCCATGCTCGGAATGCCATCCTTCTCATCTCTGCCTCCTTACTTCTTAGAAGCCTAGCTAAAATCACACCTTCTACAGGAAGCCTTCCGTACTCCCATTAATGCTACTATTTAGTTACTACTACTTTTTAATGCTTTTTATCATCAATTTATCCTATATGTAGCTTATACGTATAGTTATATATATTGTCTCCCCCATTAGACTGTGAGCTTGAGAGCAGGCATTGTCTTGCATCCATTGGGTTTAACATAGTACCTAGCTCATAGACACTTAATAAATATTTATATACTGACTGGTACAAACTGTACATAGACAGGACTGTACTTCCTTCTCATTCATAATAAGTGATCATCTTTCCTCAGTTTAAATACCTCCAGTGAAGGGTACTTAATTCCTAATTTACTGCTGCTGCTCTGATGGGGCTGGTATGCTAGTAACAAATGCCAGACCCTGAAGACCAACAACAGAATTGCTGTCTAGCTTACCCCTAACAGATGATACTTCTGGTAATTGAATAGGATGATGACGTTAATCTATAGCTGTGCAAAGGCAACAACTGGGGGCAGATTAGACACACCATATCATAAGCTAATTGCATTTGTCACTCCACAGGGCCTCAGAATCTATTGTGAAACACTTTATATTAAAATGGGCTTGGTCTAATTAAAACCAAGGAGTTCTTCAAATAGCCTAGAGTATTTTAATTCAGACAATCTGTCTTTGATTAAAACAATAGCTTATGTGGTCTACTGATGTGTAATTTTTCTTTGGATGTCTAAAGATTTAAATTTTCCTCTAGGTTTGGCAGATTTCTCATTCTATCACAAGAATTCCTATGAACATAAATGGAGAGAGGTTACATAGGAAGGGAGCAAAATAGGTGCATTGGAGGAATGGCTTTGTATGTTAAAATTTTATGCTATTCTTTTGTATTTAAAAATATTATCATTAATGATCAATCAATCAATAAGCAATCCATGAAATATTTATTCTGTGCCAATTTCTGTACTAGGTTAGGTATTAGGTATTAAAAATATGGTCTCTTCCCTTAAGGGCCTTGCATTGGCTTAGGGAAGAAACTATGTGAAAATGAAGGGTGTGGTCCATGTGATCCATTTCAGTTTTAATATTCTATATTCTAGCTTCTAATAAACTGTATCAATATCCTTTCAGTTCTAATTTTCTAAGTGGATATAATATTTGTTCTAAAGACACTTCCATTTTATTAAGCACTTACTATATACCAGGCACTGTGCTATATGCCAGAGATACAAATAATAATAAAAAAAGACAATCCCTGCTTTCAAGGAAGTTACAAGGCAAAGAAAAAGTATTCAAGCAATCTGTGTTCTAACAAACTATGTTCTAATACCCATTCACTTCTAACATTATACTATAACAGCCTATATATCTTTTTTGTTCCAACAAAGAAACACAAAGAAACTGTGTCCCAATGAGAGTGAAGCAAGAGAATTATTCAAAAAAGAGTCAAAAGATTGGAAAATGAAAATGACTGCTTAAAAAATCTAGTTTGCCAAATAGAAAAGGAAATATAAAAATTCACTGAAGAAAAGAATTCTTAAAAAAGTACAACTGACCAAATGGAAAAGAAAATCCACAAACTGAGAAAAAACAACTCTTTAAAAGTTAGAATTGGGTGAATAGAAGGCAATGACTAGGAGACATCAAGAATCCTTCAAAATAGAAGAAAATGTAAAGTATCTAATTGGGGAAAAAGCAGCTGATCTGGAAAAATAGATTCAGGAGAGACAATGCCAGACTTGTTAGATTACCTGAAGGCTATAATCAAGAGGAGGACCAAGACAGCACTTTTCAAGAAATTATCAAGGAAAACCATCCTAATATCATGGAACCAGAAGATAAAATAGACATTGAAAGAATCTACTGATCATCTCAGGAAAGAAATCCCCAAATCAAAAGTCCAAGGAACATTATAGCCAAATATCAGAACTGTCAAGTCAAGGAAAAAAATAAATACTGAAGTGGCCAGAAAGAAATAATTCACATATTGGGAAGGCACAATTGGGACTGCACAGGATTTAGCAGCTGCAACATTAAAGGATTGCAGGTCATGGAACTTGATACTTTGGAAGGCAAAAGAGTTAGAACTACAATCAAGAAACCTACTTGATTAAATTAAGCATAATACTTCAAAGGGAGAAATGGTCATTCAATGAAATAGAATAATTTTAAGCTTTCATAAGGAGAAAACCAAATTGAACAAAAGGTTTGATCTCCAATATCAAGACCTGAGAGAAGTCTAAAAAGGTAAACAAGAAAAAGAAAGTATAAAGGATTCGGTGAAATTGAACTTTACATGTACATAGGAAGATGATACTTGTAATTCTTAAAAATTGTACCACTAACAGTTCATCAAAAGGAATATACATAGATAGAAAGTATGGATACAATGTGAATTTAAGGGAATAACATAAAAGATTGTGGAATGAGAAGAGGAATACACTGGGTGTAAAAGGAAGGGAAAGGTAAAATAGGGCAAATCATTTTACATGAAGAGGTGCAAAAAACCTATTATAGAGGAGGGAAAAATGGGAGGGTGATGGGCATAACTTGAAATTTATTCTCATCAGTATCGGCTCAAAGAGGAAATAATATACACAATCAGTTGAATATTACAAATATACAAATCTATCTTAAATAACAAGAAAGTAGGAGGGGAAGAAATTGAGCTAGGGGGACTGACAGAAGACAAGGCAGACTGAGGGAGGTGGTAGGTAGAAGCATAAACATTATGAAGAAGGGAAAGAGTGAAAGGAGAGAGGACAAACAGGAGGAAAATCACAAAGGAGAGAAGTACATGACTAGTAATCGTAATTGTAAATGTGAATGGGATTAACTATCCCATAAAATGGAAATATATAGCAGAGTGGATCAAAAGCAAAATCCGACAATATGTTATTTACAAGAAGCATACATACAAAGCAGAGAGACATATACAGAGTAAAGGTAAGAGGCTGGAGCACAATTTATTATACTTCATCTGAAATAAAAGTAACTGGGGTAGCAATCCTGATCACAAACAACAAAAAAAGCAAAAAAAAAATACTTATTTAAAAGAGATAAGAAAACTACATGTGGCTAAAAGATACCTTAGATAATGAAGTAATATCAATTCTCTCTCTTTCTTCTCTCTCTCTATATATATCTATATCTATATCTATATCTATCTATCTATCTATCTATCTATCTATCTATCTATCTATCTATATGCACCAAGTGGTATAGCACTCAAATTTTTAAAAAAGTTAAGTGAGTTATATAGGTTCATCACCAAATGAGAGACAGAGAGCATTATAAAATGTAAAATAGGTATTTTTGATTATATTAAATTAAAAAGCTTTTACACAAAGAAAACCAATGCAACAAAAGTTAGAAAGCAGAAAGCAGAAAGCAAGAATACTTTTCTATAAACAAAGTAATCTTTATAGCAAATGTCACTGATAAAAGCTTATTTTTCACATACATTTAGAAAACTGGGTCAAATTTACAAGAATATGGGTATTCCCCAATTGATAAATGGCCAAAGGATATGAACAAGAGGTTTCAGATGAAGAAATCAAAGCTATCTATAGTCATATGAAAAAAATGTTCCAAATCACTATTGAGTAGAGAAATGCAAATTAAAACAACTCTGGCATACCACCACACACCTATCAGGTTAGCTAATGTGATAGAAAAAAGATAAATCTTGAAGAAGACATGGAAAAATTGGAACACTAATGCATTATTGGTGTACTTGTGAATTGTCCATCCATTCTGGAGAGCAATTTGGAATTATGCCCAGAGGCATAAAACTACATACCTTTGATCCAGTAATACCTACACTAAGCCTCACAAAGAAATCATTAAAAAAAACAGGAAAATGATGTATATGTGCAAAAATATTTATAGCAGTAATTTTTATGATAGTGAAATATTGGAAATTGAGGTGTTGTCCATCAATTGAGGAATGTTTGAACAAATTGTGATATGTGAATATAAAGGGATATTATTGTTCAATAAGAAATAATGAACAGGCAGATTAAAAGAAAACTTGGAAAGACTTGTATGAACGGATGCAAAGTGAAATGAACAGAATCAAGAAAACATCTTCCACAGTATCAGCAACTTTGTGTGATGATCAGCTGTAAGTGACTCAGCTTTTTTCAGCAATGATCCAAGATATATACAAAGGACCCAAGAAAAAATGCTATTCACATCCCAGTAAAGAACTAATGGATTCTGAAGATTAACTCATACTTCTCTCACTTTATTCTTTTTTTGTATTTCTTCTTTTGATCTGCTTTTTCTTTCACAACTGTGATTAGTACAGGAATAGGTTTTGCAGGATAGCATATATATAACCTATATCAAATTTCCCACCATTTTTGGAAAGAAGGGAGGGAAGGAAGAAAGGGAGAAAAATTTTGAACTCAAAATTTTGTCAAAAGAATGCTAAAAATTGTTTTGACGTATTTGGAAAAAACTAAAATACTATTTAAAAATAAATGGATAAAGGAATATATCAGTGGAAAAATTAGGTACATAATATGCAGTCATTGATGATTATAATACTGCAATGTTTTGATGAAATCAAAGATCAAAGTTTTTGGGATAAGAAATCACCATTTGACAAGCAGGTTTGTAGAAAAATCTGAGAAGACATGAATGATGCAGAAGGAAGTGAACAGAAATAGAAGAACATTGTCCATAGTAACATAATTACCATAACAATGGCTTATTGTGAAATTCTTAGATATTCTGTTCAAAACAAGGGCACTGGTTTTGTAAAATTTGAAAAACATTTATTAAGTTTATTAACTCCCCTATTTTATGTTTCTGAAATGCTGTGGAATCGTTAACAATTTGAAGAGCAGAATTAAAAATACAAGTCTTCTAATCTTAATTATGGGTTTTGTATTACTGCAAATGGTCTCATTTTCCAATATTTTAGGGAATGAAAATGTTCCTATTGCTTACTGGAGCCAGATTTGGGTCTTTCTCTGGTTATAGTGCAAGAAGGATACTAAGATTCTAAGTCTTTGTTTAACTCCAACTTTGATTTGGACATCTCTGTGCTTCTATGCTTTGTATTTCTATTGATGAGCAATAGCTGAAAATAGTGTTGTATTGTACTTTCTGATTTCCATCTCAGTTTGCTCAGTTTATTCATATACAAATTATAAAAATTCTGATTTTGAAAATATCAAAGGTTTTTTTTTTATCAATTCCCTAATGAAGTAATAGGTCCTACTTGTATAATTGATATTTTAAGGTTTACTTAGTTTTCACAGTAATCATATGAGAAAGGTAAGACAAATATTTCTACCCACAATTAAAGGTGAGGAAACTGATGGTCACAGAGGGTAACTGACTTATCTGTAATCTTAGAGCAAGAAAATGCTAGAAATTGATTCAAGTCTGGTTCTAAATTGGGTGCCATTTTCACTTCTGCTTCCTCTTGATTGTTCAGTGCTAAATATTTTACAAAGATGTCATTCCCTGAAATATGCTATGGTGGTAGGGATTACAGAATAGATGCAAATATAAGGAGTAGATTCCACCTTATCCACAATTAATATAATTTCAAGATGATGAACATTATACAAAAAAGGAAGTTTTCATTATGTGAACAACATAATTTCAGTTTTGTGTTCTTTTTTATTCTTTTGAAATATTTTTTCATTGATACCTTCTATTTCTTGGATCATAATAGCAACCCTAAGTATTCCTTTCCTTATAGAAAGCCATTTAGTTAAAAAAAAACAGTAGGTTTTTTTTTTCTTTTTTGCTTTTTGCTGAGGCAATTGAGGTTAAATGACTTGCCCAGGGTCACACAGCAAGGGAACGTTAAGTGTCTGAGATCAGATTTGAACTCAGGTCCTCCTGACTTCAGGGCTGGTACTCTATCCACCACACCACCTAGCTGCCCCAAGTAGTTTGTTTTTTTTTTTTTTAGAAGAAAAAAATCAGCACAATCAGTGAATTGAAAATGTTCAAAAAACATGCACAATTTGTAACATTCTTCTATCTCTCAGTTTCACACCAGGGTAAATTGATTCCTTTTAATAATTCTGTTACTTTCACTTTTGATATTTGATATGAAGCTGTTCTTTCCATTTATATTTTTTGCAGTTACAGTGTATATTGCTTTCTTAGTTCTAATTCCTCACTCTGCATCAGTTCATATAGATATTTTCATGCTTTTCTATGTATCTCATACATATAAATTCTTATGGCACAGCAATATTCCATTATACACATGTATTGTGATTTGTTTAACCATTCCCCAATTAATGGTATGAACTATGTTTTCTTTCTTTTCTTCCACAAAAAGTGGTAATTTAAAATTTTTGGTGTATATAGAGATTTTCTTCTTATTGATGGCTTCCTTTAGGTATAAGCCCAATAAAAGAGCCTCTGGTTCAAAGGGTATGGACACTTCAGTAACTTTAGTTTTGTAATTCCAATTTGTAACTCCAAAAAAAATGGCTTTTTTCTTTGTTTCTCTCTCTCTCTCTCTCTCTCTCTCTTTCTCTCTCTCTCTTTCTCCCATTTCACAGTTCCACTAACAATGTAGTAGTGCACCCAATATTCCAAAACCTTTCCAATCATGACATGTTATTTTTGGGGGGTCATTTTTGCCAGGATGTGAGGTAAAATATCAGTGTTGTTTTCAGTTACATTTTTTTTGTTATTAGTAATTTAGAGCATTTCTTCATGTGTTTGCAAATTCTTTGCAATTCTTTTGAGAATTGTTTTGTTCATAATTCTTCTACAATTTCTGTTCTATTATGCAGATATGTATAATATATATTTACATGTCTTGAATTTTTTTATGTCTTGAATACAAAACACTTGTTAGAGAAATTTGATTTAGAGATGTTTTTTTTTACCACATTCAACTATATCCATTCTTATCCTAGATACATTAATATTATCTTGCAGAACCTTTTTAGTTTCAGGTAATCAAAGTTGTTTTTTAAGTGCCTCCCTTGTTTGTCATTGATGAGAATACATCTCATATCCAAAGATGAATGAATTGTATGATGTTTCTCTTCTAATTATTTATAGAATGATCTTTACTAGTAATGTTGCATAATCATTTAAATATATATTTGGGACTGTGGTTTAAGATGTTAGTCTAAGTCTAATTTCTGCTAGACTATTTTTTCAGTTTTTTTAGCTGTTTTTTTTTTTTATCAAATAAGGAGTTTTTTCCCTCTTGGTAATTTATGTTTTCCACTTTATTAAACATTGAGTTATTGAGTTCTACTGTTTCTGCTTCTTCCTTGTCTAGTATGCTCCATTGGTCTAGTTCTTGATTTTTAAACCAATACCAGATGGTTTTGATGACTGCTGCTTTATAGTTTGAGGTCTGGAAGTGCTATAAGCACTATTCCTTCTTTGTCCCTATTTCTTGTTTTGTGATTCTTTATGAGGAATGAATTTCTTTTTAATTGGCTCAAGAAGGAAACAATTTAATTGTCTAACCAAATAACCTTACCAAGGTGGCTTTAATAGAAGAAAAATGTTAGCAGTTCACTTAATCCACAAGGAAAATAGTCAAGTAAAATAGGGCTCCAGGCTAGGGAAATTATTGGTGAAGAAGGCCATTTGTATCAGAGGGAAGCAAGGCAGAAGAGAAGTGAACTCAAGAAATAAGGAGTAAAGAAGCTTCACTGTTCAAACCATGTAGTCAGAGAAAGTGGTCCAGCAGGAAACAATACATACAATTAGGAAGGAATATTGAAATCTTCCATTAATATTGTGTTACTACATATGTCTTTTTGTGGATCAGATGTTTCCTTTATGAACATGGGTGCTATGGCATTTGGAAAATATAAGTTTTTTACTGATATTAGTTTGAGTAAAGATATACTTAAAACAAACATGGATACAGAAAGATAGCTACTTGATAGAAGGAGCAACTTCAAGGAGTGTGACTGCTAGTACCGCGAAAAAAAAATATTGACCATGGATGCAAGAAAGAACTTTGAACAACTTAAAGTTGTGTATTGATACTTTTGGCCACATAGATTCTCCATGGTTATAGCCCTTTATTCTACAGACCTCTGTGCACTTGTGAGAGAATAAATCCCAAGCATTTTTGAGGATATTTGTGCCAAATATTCTTACTATACCATATTAGTACTTTTTCCAAAAGATAAATTATATCTAAGGGCTGACTGAAGTTGGAAGCATACTTGTGGGGACTTGTGAGTGTCAGTACTAGAAATTCTTTCAGTGTTATCTCTATAACCTTGGAGAATTGTAGTTAGTCCCCTCTGGGGACCAAGTGAGAAATGTAAAAGTATCTCTGCAGAAGGTGTTCTATAAAAAACAAACATACACATAAAGGATATGTATTAGAAGCATCATGGTAAAATGGTAGAAGCCAGAATAAGAATGGGAAAACCTGAGTTCATACATATTAACTCTGACCATTAGAAATTCATTTATTCTTCGGAGTGCATACAGAAATATCTTTCAGTCTATTAAGTTACAAAGGAGCTGTTTTGATAATTTTCAATTGGTGAAAGTAGTTTCTACATTGGAAATTCCCCACCATAATGAAATTACAGGTCTGCCTCAAATATAAACACATATATGTATATGTGTGTGCATATATATATGCACAAAAATAGATATAGCATTTAAAAGATACATAGTTTTTAAAATATGCAAAGCATATGCTGTGTTATCTCATTTGATCCTCACATCAATCCTGTGAGGTAGAAGCTATTATTATTCCTATTATGCATAAGAAAAAAACCCATATGTGTAAAACATATGTACCAGTGGTATATACATATAGACAATCCATTTGTATTCATATACATATATATATACTTTTATATGCATGTATATATTTATAAATACCAGTCAATAATAATAATAATTGCAATAATTTTTAAATACCTATTATATTCCAGGGACTGTACTAAATGTTGGGGGTTCAAAAAGGCAAAACTTTCTGTTTTCAATTCTTTTCTCTCAGGGATTTGCAATGTAATTGAGAGATTTGTGCATGTATGTGTGCATATATACATGTATGTATATATGTATTTCTATATTTCATTTTCTGTAAAATAGGGATAAAATAGCACCCACACATATACATAATTATATGTATATTTAAATCTCTCTGTTTTTCTCTGTCTGTCTCTTGTCTCTTCATATCTTTGCTGAGATATTTAAAGTGCTCCCCTGGAGGTCTTGTAATATTGGGAGAAAGCAGGGAAGATCTGGAGCCCTTTGGTTCTAATCTTTGTGGTAAAATTTTTCCTTGTTTTCCTTTTCATTTTTTTTTCAGTGTGGGCTATGTGGAAAGCAACTAAGATCAATAGAATATAAGCTCTTTGAGAATGGGATCTTTTTTGTTTTATTTTCATAACCCTCATGGTTAGTGTATTTTATATATAATAAGTGCTTAGTAAACAAATGATTATTCAATGATCTTAAAGCCACCCAATAAGAGCTGGGTTTGCAAAATGAAATTCAATTACCAAAATGAGAGAACAGATGAAAACTGGGGGAAGAACTTTTGTTCCCTGAGGTAGCATAATATTATATACAGTAATAGTATTGTATTTTAGTGGAGCCCTAACTAAAATTAGGCAAATGGGATTTTGTGGTAGGGTACTGATTTAGAAAACATCTTCCCTGTGGTAAATATCATCCCTTACTATATAAATCATGGATCATTTTGAGCCACTATCTCTTTCCTCTTCACCTCCCAGAGATGAGAGCCCAACTATATCCTTTCCCAATGCATTTGCACCCATTTTCTTTTTCTTTCTGTCTCTTCCTTCCTTCCTTCCATTCTTTTTCTTTCCATTTCATTTTCTATTGGAATTATTCTATCAGAATAAGTTGATGGAAATTGTCTCAAATCACCTCACTGGCTCTTCTCAGAGCCAAGCCATCATCCATAGTACATCATCTCATAATTTTGCTTTTATTTTGTACAATGTTCTCTTGGTTTCTGCTCACTTCACTCCGATTAGTTCATGTAATTCTTTCCAGGCTTTTCTGAAATCAGCTTGTTTGCCATTTCTTATAGAACATAATATTCCATTACATTTATATACTATAATTTATTCAGCCACTCCTCAGCTGATGGGCATTCACTCAGTTTCCAGTTCCTTGATACTACAAAAAGGGCTGCTACAAACATTTTTGCATTTGTGGATTCTTTCCCCTCTTTTTAATCTTTTTGGGATATAGGTCCAATAGTGACTCTGCTGGTTCAAAGGCTATGCTCCAACTACACCTATTTTCAAATTATTCTCTGTGGTGCTGATGCCTATGTTATCACTCCAACATCAAAGACAATTTTTTTGTCCTATATTAAAAACTTCCTAATTATTACTCTTGTCTCGGATTTAGAAGATTCAGATTTGCATTCTTAATCTTTCAATTGCTGTATGAGTAACAGACCTTGTAATTTTCAATTTTTACATCTGTAACATGGTGGAATGGGTGAGTTATTATGTATTTGACATACTTGCTGAACAATTAAATTAATTAAAATAAGTACTAAATTGGCATCAAAAGACTTATGTTTGATATTCCTTCTATAATCTACATTCTATGTTATTTTGAGAAAGCAATGTCTTATTTCTGGATATCAGTTTCCTCATCCACATAAGATTAAAGAGTCAGACTAGGTACTACCTATAGCCTTTTTTATTGTAGACCCATGGTCTCTATGACTTGCTAGTGTACTAAAAACACCAAAGGGGATTAAAAAAAGAATGATATAGCTTTCTTTTCCTCAAGGACTTTAAATTTGAATGTGGGCAAGCTAAAGAAAATATAGAGGCCCGTGAAAAGTTTAGTTCCTGACTCAGGACTTTAATCAAGTCATTAAGCTTAGAGAATTATGACATCTTTGGTCCTCAGTTTCTTTGTTGGTAAAACGGAGGTAACATATTTGTGTTACTAGACTCATAGCATTGTTGAAAGAAAAGTGCTTTGTGTGACATGGAAAGTGCCATATAAATGTGAACTTAAAAAGTTAATAGAACTTATAGTTTAAGGTAATCTATAGTATAAATGTGCAAGAAGTGCAAACAAATGCTATGGGGAGTCATAGGAGAAAGATTCTATTTGACTGATGGGATTAGGAAGGGCTTCATGAATGACATTCAAGAGAACATGAAGGAGGGGAAAAATTTCAACAAACAACTAAGGAGAAAGAGAAGGCATTCAAGCTTGGAGAGGGTGGGTAGCACTGACATATACTTTAAGGCAGAGAGTATTCATAAAGCAAGGATTTCTAGTAGGAAGTTTAAAATGCTACTGTAAGGTTACAATTAAAAGTTAAATCAACTTGATCATTTTAATTTTCCTTGCAAGAAACATAAAGCCTTCTGAAGTCATGGAAGTGGAAAACACACACACATACACACACACACACACATCTGCACATGCACACTCCAAGGCCAAAAATCTCTATGTATTATATTTGTTGCTTCTATTTGGCTTGAAAGAGAGGAAATCCCCCAACCTCCAAGGACAAACACAGAAGACCTCTTTTCATAAGGGCATGATAGTTTGTCTTTTAAGTGATGAGTTGGGTAAATGAGTAGATAATGGATCATAGAATTTACAGCTTGGATGAAACGTAGAGGTCATTTGTATAACTCCCTCATTTTATGGGAGAGAAAACAAAGGTCAGAACAAGTCACTTGTCCCATAGGTAGTAAGGAGTTGAGTTGTAATTCATGCCTACATTTTCTAACTCCAAATACAGTGCTTGTTTCATGAACCCAGACAAGAGAGAATGCCTGCACTAAAAATGAATGTCTTTTTTCTGCCAAAACCCACAAACAGTAATATAATATCCCTTTATAAGTGAAGGGCTGGCTCTCCCATAAAGCATAGAAATGGGGACTGTTGTTTTTACAATAGAATTGAACAGTAAACAAACAATAGCAGATGTTTCATGACCATGGACATATCCTTCACTAGTTAACTTTGTCCATGATTCATAGCTAATCAATATGAATCACCACTGTGACAAAGCTGCCAAGAAAGCTATTTTGATTCAAGACTGCACTTTCTCCTCTGGGGTCTGTCCCTGACTTCCTGAACTTCAAAACCATGCCACCTCTGGCTCATCCTGGAACTTCCCTCAATGCATGTTTTTTTTTTTTTTTTTTTCCTCTGGATCAGCTTATCACACTTTTCACCTGTTTGAACACCATGGAATATTTTTCTGAAAGGCCTCCTCTCCTACTTCCATTAGTGAGTTCTTCCTGAAGCCTTCATTTGGTGGAAGAACCCTAGCCAGATTGTCTTAATTTTCCTCCTGGGACTGTCCCTGATTTTTTTTTTCTTCCTCCCTCCCTCCTTCCTTCCCTCCCTCCCTCCGTCTTTCCTCCCTCCCTCCCTCCTTTTCTCCCTTCCCTCCTCCCTTCCCTCCCTCCCTTCCTCCCTTTCTTCCTTCCTCCCTTCCTTTCTTTCTCCCTCCCTCCCTCCTTGCCTTCCTCCCTCCCTCCTTCCCTCCCTTCCTTCCCTCCTTTCCTCCCTCCCTCCCTCCTTCCTTCCTCTCTCCCTCCTTTTCTTCCTTCCTTCTTTCCTTTCTTCCTTGTTTTGACATACAGACATTAGCTGAAGAAACTGGGAAGGTTTAGCCTGAAAAGTATGACTTGGTTTATAGGTTATAGAGTATGATGAGAAATGTTTCTAAACATGAAGACCTATTATGAATGAGTAACTTGGGCTCCACAAAGTAGAGTAAGGAGGAAAGAGTAGAAGTTCTACAAAAATGGATTTTGGTTTTCTTTAAGGAAAAAAACCAGCAACCTCAAAACTCCCTAACAAATAAATTATTCTTAAGTGGAATGTGGTACTTTAGAAAATGATGAATTGTTTCTCACTGGAGGTCTTCAACTGGAACTTTTGTGACTGTTTGTTTAGGAATTGGACTAGGCAATACCAATGAAGTCCTTCCCAACACTGAGACTCGGTGATTGTGAGATGAAACAGAATAGACAATAATCCAGTTCAGTGATTTGAAAATGGAAGCTGGAAATGAATGAGAAGTGGTTTTTCAGCTAGTCACACAGTTTCTGCCTTACGTTCAATCTGAGGCATATGACAGGATCTAGTGGTAGCTGTGATGAGAAAGATCCATGGGAGAAGTAACCTTTTCACTCAATGTGGGGGAATTTATTTCATAGAAACATGAAGTGCAACTTCACATGCTTTGAGCCTTAGCTAACTAGAAGAGGGCAATGTAAGACCTAACAAAAGTCCTCTTATTTTTCTTCAATGAAAACTGAAAAAAACCGCAGGACTAGATAGTTGTTTTCCAATTCATTCATACAAATGATAATAAACTTCATTGTAGACTACACCAAAGACTTTATCTGATACTGCTGTGTCCATAGTTCAGACTTTATATATATCCCTCATGACTTGTATATGCATGCATGTGGGTATTTGTGGGTACAAGGTGGGGTAGGGCGTAAAGCAAAAGGAGGAAGTATTTACAATGTTATCTCCAATGTAATGAATGTAACTATATACAATTAAACAAATATCCAGTGACTGAATATATTTTTAATCTAATCACAATAATGGTCTTTCTCTGGCCCCAATGAGTTTTGTTATTATGTAAGAATTTTCCAATGTGTGATCAAGTTAACAATAGGCTTTGTAAGTAGATGCTCATCATTTGAGGAGTAGCTATCCAAATTGTGATATATGAATGTAGTGGAATATTACTAGTTTTGTGAAAAAGTAAACATGAAGAATACCAAAAAGCATGTCAACATTGGGACTGATTCAAAGGAAATCAAACCAAAAGAAGAAAATATTGTTCATGATGAATATAAAAATTTAAGTGGGAAAAACACAAAACTTAAAAAGTGATTCTTTATAGAGGTGAGGGAATATGGATTGGCAATACTGGATGTATAATATCAGACTTGGTTAAACATCCTAAAGGCAATATAGTAAATGACAGCAATTAATTTTAGCTGTTGTAATAGATATCTTTGTAAGAATTCTTCTTTGCCTTCCATTTTTAAATGTAGGTTAATCAAACGCAAATAATTTTGAAAATTGGAATTAATAATAAAAAGAAATTGAGTTCAGTAGTGTTTCAATACAACCTCCTCTCCCTTCTACAGCTCATGACCTGAATGAATATTGGAGGAACCTGATTCTAAAAGGTGAGAATGAGAAGAGAGCACATTCTAGACAGAGAGGAGAGGAAAAGGAATATTGACTTGTAAGTAGCAAGTCAATATTCTGAAATACAAAAGTTATGACTGAGAATAATGAGCAATAAGCCTAGAAAGAGAAACTGGAAATGATTTAGAAAGGGATGATAATGTCAGGCAGAATAGCTTTTATTTAATCTTAGAGATATTAGGAGACAATTGAAAATTCTTAGAGGAGTGCCATGGTAGGATTATGCTTTAGGAACATTATTTGGTAGCTGTGCAGAGGAAAGATTTGAAAAGACAGGGGTTGGAAGTTAGGAAGCCAATTAGGAGGTTATTATAATTGTCTATATAAGAGTAGCATCAGTAATACATCAAGTTTCAGGAAGGATTCTTGTAAAAGGCTATATGATGTGTAGTCCTTTCCTCATTTTTTTTTAGGATTAGGAAGTGGTGTAGACCCAAAGTTAAGGCTTATTTACATTTCTTTTTTATTCTTCAAGAAACTGGAGGGAAAGGACATGTCAGAAGATGTAAGGAAGGAGTGTGAGAATATGTGTTTATGGACAAGCATGTGTGATTCTGACATGGTTTCTAACAATTTCTCTGGTGGGCAGTAGGAAACTTGCAGGCTGATAATCGTAGCCGTTATGATTTGTCAAGTGTGAAAGTCTGGCATGAATTATTCCCAAAGATACGCAACACCAATCATCTGAATACCACCCAAATACCAGGATTTGCTAGTTTCTTCATCAACTGTCACTAGAAAAAATTATGAATGACCCTGGAACAAAGAAGTGAAGCCAAGAAGCCTAGGTGTTTTATGACCCTAATTTCCTTCTGCAGAGGTAACTTCTTTAAAAAGATGGGGAAGTTTTTTTTTCTTTTTTCATGCTCTTGGGAAGTTGCAAAAGCTGAACAGAAAGTATGAAATCTGAAGCACACACAAATGCATTATATCTACATTAGTCTGTTAAATTTTGGGTGCCATATTTGAGGAAAATTTGGTACATGTTCAGAGGAAAGCAACCAGGACTGTGAATGGAACTATATAGCTTGGTTTGAAGTTATATAAAGAATGATTAAGGAAATAGAAGGTATTTAATAATGGAAGAAATGATTTGGGAAAGAATATAATTGTCAGCTTCAAATATCTGAAAGGCTGTCATGTGAAGAACGGTCAAGACTTATTTTACTTAGCCCCAAAAGGCCAAGTACATGATAGTTACAGGAATTAACAATTAGAGTTATCCAAATGCCCAGAGAGCTATAAGATGAGGTAATTAGTTACCTCCCTATCATTAGTAAGTAGAGATTAGATGATAGTGGAAAGGAACTGTGTTTGAAAAAGGGTTGGACTTACTTGATTTCTATGGTTCTTTCAAACTCTTGCATTTTATGATTCTGTGACTAAAACCATCTATTTGAGACACTAAGAAAGTATAAGGGATATAATGGTGGGTTTGAAATCAGAAGCTATGAGTTAAATTTCTGCCTTAGATATCTACTATCTGTGTGAGCCAGGGCAAATCATTAAATTTTTCTTAATCTCATCTGTAAAATGGGACTAATAACATCTACCTCACTGTGTTATAAGATCAAATGGTCTATCTATGAACTATCAAAAATTTTGATAACTACATTTTGATTTTATTGGTTTGCTTTATCATATGAATTTTGTTTATGTATTTAAAACATTATGCTGAGAAGGGATTCATAAGCTTTACCAAATAACTAAAGGGGTCCATGACAAAAGTATATAAGAACTCCTACTTCAGTGTGTTAGTTATATCCTTCATATTTCACAGTCTTTTAAACTTACCTTCTGAGGCTTGATCTGCCTCTGAGTGAACTTCTTTGTATGGCCCTTGGAATATTTGAAAAGCCATCTTATTGAAGGACTATTAGACTATTTTTGCTAGACTCCAGAAAATAGAATTAGCAGCAAGGAGCAGTAGTTGCCAGGAAGCCTATTTAGACTTCATAGAAGAAACATCTTCACAATTAGATCTGTCCAAAAGTGTAGTGGAGGAAGGAAGTCTCTGCACAGACTTCAAGTAAAAGCTGGATGGTCACTCCTCACAGAATTGCAGAAGGAATTCTGTATTAGGATAGGTTGTACCAAATGGTCCCCAAGGATTCTGCTTTCTTGAAGATTATGTGTGTCTATTGTGTTTAGAACATTTTCTGGAAAGATTCTTGTGCTGACTGTTTCATGTTAACCTACATCTTAGCTGTTTGTTTCTATTCTCTGCCTGGGAACCCTAGGGAATCTGCTTTCATTTGGGTACTTGCCTCATAGTTTAAATATAGCTACACTTCTGCACAGTGGCAAAAAAGTGAGCAGTGGTTTTGCCAGCAAAATATAGAGAACTAAGACTGCAACTGTGAGATTCCAGTCATTTGAGGAAGAGATACACATGCGTGCAAATGAAGGAAACCATCCATGAATGCAAAGGCAAGAGCAGTTGAAAAGGATATTAAAATCATTTCCTCTTTTTAAATGTCATATGAACTCTATGAGAAGTTATCCAAACCTTTATTTATTCATTCATTCAACTAAAACTGATCAAGAATCAACTCTGTGCTCATTCACAAAGTTCTCTTGGGTAACAAAGAAGAGAATGAACATACAATTCATTGAGCATCTACTGCAAATTGAGTCACCTTCTACTATGTCCTATGGGAAGTATAAAAGAAATCTAAAATTTAGTCCCTGACCTCAAATAGTTTGCAACCTAACAGAAAAGAAGAGACTAGAATTAACAGAGGGTTAGATTTCTGTGAGTACAGAGATTAAATGTCATTAATACTAAGTCATGTGTTATAAACCACGTGGATTTCAAGAATTTGGAAAAGAGACTAAAATTACAAAACTCTTGTGGGAAAGTTGGTCACTGTACCATAACAATAATAACTTTAACCATGAATGACACCTTCCAACCTACTGGACAGGTCCCTTGCATTCTTAGCTTTGATATGACTGTGGAAGAAAATTTATTCAATTCTTTCCCCACAAATTGTGGTAGTTGTTGCTACTCAGTTGTGTCTGAGTCTTTGAGACCCCATTTAAAGTTTTATTGGCAAAGATACTGGAATAGTTTGCCATTTCCTTCTTCAATTCATTTTAAAGATGAGGAAATGGAGGCAAAGAGGGTTAAATAACTTGCCCAAGATCTCATTGCCAGTAAGTGTCTGAGGCCAGATTTTTTTGAACTCAGGAAGACTAGTATTTATGACTCCAAATCTGGCATTGTACCCACTGTACACTATTCACCTAGTTGTGTCATCCCTCAGCCCCACAAAAAAGGTTAGTTTGTACTTATGTGTACTTTGAAGGTTAGCTATGACATTGTCTGCTAGTGTGTACTTTGTAGTACATCAGATAAGATAAAATATATGTGAATGTAGTATATCAGATAATATAACATATATGTAAATAACAATACTATAAGACAAATATTAGTGCATAAGAAATGAAAAAAAATGTTAAATGAGGCCATTAGTGAGGACCACGGTGATCAGAGAAGGTTTTTTGGAAGAGGTAGCCTCTGATTTTGGTTGTAAAGATCGAATAAGAATTCAGCTTTTGACATTTCAGTCTGCTTGACCATTTCCAGAAATGGACACTTAGCAACACATTGAGAGTCTTTTCTACTTTTGAATGGCTGATATGAACACTAGAAAATTATTAATTTCATTGAGCACATTACCTTCCTCCAAATCAAATACAATACTTCCTAGTCTTGCCCTCTGTAGACAAATAGATTGAATCTAATAGTTTTTTTCTACATCAAAGTAATTTAAATACTTGAAGATACTGATCATTTCTGCTCCTGTAGGAGATGTGACCAGTGAGACCTCCCAGTTACTCCTTTTATTAAATGTAGGCATAGGTACAATCTCCATAGAGAAAGATAGATGATTTAATTTACAGATTCCCTTCAGGAAATACTGAAAATTCTCATCAAAGAATTGGGGAACAATAGACTTTCCAATACACATAATATTTTGTGTGTCCCTTTGCTTCAATTTAACAAACTTTTTTTTAATTAGGTTACAACTGTGGAAAAAATACTTAGACAAGAACTGGGAAACCAAATACTAGAACAAGTAAACAAAACAAAATAGTCACTACATTCAAAGAACTTCCATTATACTGAAGGATCCAGCACATATAAATTAATAACAACTAGGGAGATAACAAAAGATCTTACTCTCTTACCCTTTCCCTTTTGCTACCAAATAATGGGGGTATAAGATTTTTTTTTGATCACTAACAATCCTTCAATTCCTTTCACTTACCATAATTTTGGCATCCCATGCATTGGGATGGAATGCATTATATGTATTTTTCAGAGAGCACATTTATCAGAACATTATGGTTATATATATATCTATCTATGTATCTAATCTACTAGATTCCACATATAAAAACATTTTATTGACACTGAACTGACTCTACTACAAATGTCTTGCTGTGAGGTTGTGGTCTTCAAAAAAGCATCTTCAGTATCTTCTCTTTAGCTTGACAATCCAAAACATCTCAAAATAATGTTCTAATTTCCATTTTTCTCTTTATATTCTCTGAATACTTTCCACAGTGATTCATAGATTTTCATACAGGTGTATTGTTTCTTAAGATATGGTATGATACTTACATTTTATTAGATATTTCTTTTGAACCAGGGACATATGCCCTTTCACTACTATATTCCAGTCCTTCCACAAAATATCAGTAATATACATAAGACAAATAGAATAATAGCATTTAGAGCAAAAAGGGACATAAAAATCTTATCATCTAATCCAGTCTTTTACATGTAAGGAAACTGAGGCTTGGAGAAGTGACATAATTTTTTGACTTATGCTTACTTAGTAAGCAACACTCAAAATTTGACTCTTGTGCAATTTGACTCCAAATTTTGTTTATTCTCCTCCTCTTCTCCCTGCCCTTCAGTATAAAATGATACTATTTTTATCTGGCTTACATTTGATTATTGAAGTGATATAGTAATTAAAAAATCTGTGCAAAGGTGTGGAAATATTAATATTTTTTCCAATCTTTTCTTCTAGGAATCAGTGAGCACCTATTGTGGTTGGCCTTTTTTTTTTCAGGCAATTCCTTAAGTGACTGACACAATTCATCTTATGATTCAAAGTGATATTAATGTATTCACTTCTTTCTGTAGAATGAAGGCTAAGTGATGGGTCATTTTCATGTATGGGTTTGGATCCATTATTTATTATACACTAAGATTACCAATGTAATCCTTATATGAGCTCTTTAAGAAACATTTGTACCAAGTGAAGTATACTATCATATTTTCTTCTTGCATGACAAAAATTCATAGCATTTTAAAAAGTGATCTTAACTCATTGCCTTTTTAGTATCAAATTAGAAGTTCAACAATTGTTTCCTTGCTTTATTTGTGAATTTGCTTTTGCAAATAGTTATATTGGATATTGTCCCAATTATCATCTCTGAACCCTTAATCTAAGATAATAGTGGGTTCTTACAAGATCATTACCTTGATAATTATTAGATGCTCAGTGGGACAAGGTCTCACACAAATAGCTGAGCTTTGTCTGTCAAAATCACTTAATCCATGTCACACTTAGGATAATTATGAAATATTGTCGAGTATAGACCTCTGATACTTTATTGATAAATGACATCAGAAATGAGGGAGTGAAGCAAGAGTACTTCAAGCTTAAAATACATTCTGCTGAGCAGTACTTATACCTGAAACCAGAGACATAAAAGCTGGTAAGAAATGAAGATTTATAATAGTAGGTTAAACCATTTATGGGGGTCTACATAAAGATGATGATGCAATAAAAAGACTACAAAGAAACTGTTAAATATATAGGAGGAGAATGAGCAGAGAATAGTGTCATAGAAAGTACCATAGAGATGAGAGAGCCTCTGGAAGGAGGGAGTGTGTAACTGCTTCAGATAGTTCTAGAAGGATGAAGTTTGCAGGGAAGACTAACTCTGTCCCTTGCAGGAGCTCATTTTTATAGTATAAGTTTTGTTCCCACTGAACCAAATCCTATTTTTGGCATTATTCATAGAGCTATAGATTTATTTCCTATATTCTTTTTTTCCTCTTTCAAAATCATGACCTTCAACTAAAAGCTAAAACAATCTAGTTACATCTCAAATTACTTCAGGTTCCTAGGATTTCTTAATCTTTAGAGATACAGTCTGGATTTTTTTCCTACAAACATGATTTGATCTCCTATGAGTATGTAGATGTGGGTATGTTTGGTAGAGTTCAGTAATCTTGCATATTATCAATTCTATTTTGACCCTCACTTCAGATAGATAGCATTCCTTTCAAACAGCTATAGCAGATCATATAGATTTCTATGTTTTCTTCACAAAGGAATCACCAAATCAAAGCAGGTTACATCATTGGGTAATAATTTAACATTTACAATTCTAGTAATGGTAAAGTTGTCATCATTTCATTAATTTTGACTTACTCTTCCTCTATAAGTTCCAAATTCACTCTTTTCCTCCTCTGTTATAGACTTCAATAAAATTTCTGTTTTCCCATTTTCCAGTGTATCACATTTTCCCACACACAAACCTTTTATAACTTTCTCTGATTCCTTTCCAATTTCTCACAATATTTTTCTTATTGATTTCTTCCAGGAATAACTTCTTCCATTCTATCTTGAAAAGCCCTCCATCTTCTATAAGCCAAAGGAGAATACAATATTGTTTATTTACTCTCACTTTTTTTTTGTTGCAGGCAGACACTAACTTGCATCTGGAGATCACCTCAGGCAGAAATATATACATAGTACATACCCTGCAGGTTTCTTGAATAAATTCACAATATCATGGACTTTTTAAGCTTGAAAGTACATTAAACATTACTTAGTCCAACTTCATTTTACACATAAGAAAATTCAAGGCTAGGACATCGTGAATAGTTTAAACTTACAAAGCTAGTTATTAACAGAGGCAGTACCAGAAGAACCCAGGCTTCTTAGTTCTAGTGTTGCTTTGCTTTAAACATAAATATAGATAGCCTGGTTATTCAGTTACACCCAGAGACAGGAAGATCTGAGTTCAAATTCAGTCCCAGACACTTTACTAATTGTGTGACTCTGGGTAAGTCATTTACTTTCTGTTTGCTTCAGTTTCTCAGTTATAAGGTGGAGATAAAAATAGCATCTAGCTAGGATTATTATTAATGAGGATTAATGTTATAATATTTGTGAAGTACTTAGCACAATGTTTGGCACATTGTATGTACATAATAAGTCCTTCCTTCTTTCCTTTTATCATTACTATTTCTGCTACCACTTTTTGTTTTTCTACCACCACACTATTTCTAGTCCTGTCCTCCAGTACTGGCCCTGAGGCCATGCTCTTTCAATTAGAGAGTTTACAATATCCTTTGTAACTCCACTCATCCTCTTGGCACTTTTCAGAGAAAAAAAACTACTTTCCTCGTCACCATATCTTTATATAGCATCTTCCTCTGTTATAAGGTACGTTCCTTTTTTTTTTTTCATCTTGAATGCTTAGCATGATAACTAGAACATTTTACATGCCCAATAAATGATTTTTCATTCATTCATTGATTCATACTATACTGTAAAATTTATGAGGAAATATTATTTCTTATAAAAACTTCGTTTCCCTTTATGCCTTACATAGTTATACAAACAATAGCTACCTAATACATTTGTTGAATTGGACTGAAGATGTGGCATTAAAAAGAGCACTGAGTTCAAATCTTGGTTCTGCTGTTCATTACTTATATAGTCTTTTTTTACATTTCTCCTCTTGTGTTCTGTTTGCTCACCTGTAAAATGATAAGCAAATAATAGCCAAAGTTCCTTTGACTTCTCAATCTGCACTCCTATGATCCAATAAAATTAAGATCAAGTCCCTAGATGGCATGACTTACTAAAAATCACAGAAATAGTATGAAGCAGATGTGGGAGTTAACCCTCTGATTTTTGCTCCCATCTTAGATAGGGATGATTCTCGATCATTCTGTCCAATTTTTTCCCAACTAGTCATTTGCTTAGTATTCCCTTTTCCAGCTAGTCTTCATCCTTATCCCTGACTTTTCATGGAATGATCATTGCTCTTCAGACAGTTAGTTAACCATACTTTATACACCATCTACCTTGGAATATTTAGTGATGGCAGCCAATCCCACTTGTAATTCATTGGACATCCATTTGTCTCCATCCTTGCTTCTCATAGCAAACAGGCTTTCCCTCACCCCTATCTGCCTTCTTGTCAGGAAGCCCTCCTCAAGGAAGTGCCCATGGACCCAGATCTTTGGGTAACATTGGATCGTTGGATATCCCTCATCCATAGAAATTAATGGAAGATAGCACATCAGCAACAGTTAATCATACAAATTTTCCCAAGTTCTGTCTTGCAATGAGTCAGACTCCAAATCTAGAGTTCTCTCCTTCCAAGACAAGGGTTATGTTTGAAGGGGGACAGCCTTGGGATGGAGAGACCCATTGGAATGATGGTTTCAGCAGAAGTCTCCAGTGTAATATTTGGGGTTTGGCAAAATCCATGACATACATAGTCAGGCAGTTTCCTCATGGTGAACAAGCCTGTGATACATACTAGGAAACCGGGTCCCTACTATGGTGTAGCATGATTTATGCTTAGCTCAGCAGAATTAAATTGGCTTTATGATACTTTTTCAGTAAGTCTAATAATGACTTTCATTAAAATCTTGGTTTAGCTTTTCCTCTCCCATCTCAGTCTCTTTGTGATTTATTTATTTATTTATTTATTGAGATTTTTTTTTTTTTGAACTGTGGGAACTGAAGTTGGCCAACTGCAAATACAACTTGAAATTTGTAAAGTCTGCTTTTGGTTTGAGACTGGGAACCCACATCATCTGCTGTGATATTATTAAACTTGGCAAAGCCTTGGCCCCCAGCTCTTGAAAAAAGGGACAGTGCATCTCCCTTTTCATCTATTAAGATTTAGTCTTAATATAATGAGCCTCAGACAAAGAATGCAAGTAGAACCATCCTTGAATAAAATTTTACCATTCATGTTTCAAGCACCACATGCTTTGAAAATATGCCTACAAAGATAGATTTCTGCATTTAGGATCTTTCTATTTAGAAAGAAATCTCAAATAAGCTGACTGGGCCTCCACTAGAATGCTTTGAAGGGGAATTCACAGAAGTATGATATGTTTAGCATGTGAGAAGCGTGAGATAATGGCACCAGCTTAGTGGGCCCAGCTTAGACCTTTAAAAGAGGGGCAATTTGACTTTTAACTGAATTAATGAATTATTGCACTCATTCAATAAGAATTTATTAAATATCTATTATGTAATAAAGTGCCAAGAGTTTAAGAAATGCTGATTTATTGCTTGGCAGGCACTATGCCATTTGCTGAAAAATTCAAAGACCAAAAAGAAAAAATAAGTTAGGACTGGTAAGGGCCTTAGAAATCATGAAATCCAGTTTCTTCATTTTATAAAAGACAAAATTCAGCTCTGATGAAGTTATTTGTCAAAGATTGCATGATCAATGGTAGCAGTGGAATTTGAACTCAAGTTCAATAACTACCAATAAAATACTCCCTTCAGTATATCAAGAAACTTACAGAAAATGTAAGCAGTATGTCCACTGTTCCACCAAGAAACAAACATTAAGCACTTACTACATACTAGGAATTGTTCTCTGTCCAAGAGATATGGATAGATATAAAATAGTCCTTGCTTTTAAAGATTTTGTATTCTAATTAGGGAGAAAGAATGAGTATGTATATAGCTCTAGACTAGTTACATCCAGAATGGTTGGGAGATAATTTTAGAAGGGTGAGCACAAATAGCTGTGAAGAAAATAAAGATTATCTCACCATAGGGAAGGTCCACTTGAGATTAGATAACATCAATTTGCAGTGGAACCAGCCAGCTCTTTTTAGTATCTTCAGAGAAGGAGCAGAAGACGGGGGTGGTAAGAGAAATCTGGGGTTGTGTTTCACAAGTTATGAGCAACAATAGGACAAAGGAACAAGATATTTAAGAATAGGGATAGAATTGAACTAGTTAGATGGTTAACGATTCAAGATTAGGAAGGGAGGATGGTATAGGTGCACTGATAATGCAAAGATATAAGGATTTCTTTCAGAAGGCAGATTCTTTCTTTTTCCTCTGGTTTTGACAGATCTGGGCAATTTTAATTCATGTTTTTAAGAAATTGTGGTTTTTGGGAAATCCAATGACTTAAATTTTCTGTCCTTGATCTGTTTTTATAAGCTATCATAGAACTTATATTTTCTTCTACTTTTAGATATTTTTATTTTATTCTAATATTTCTTGCTTTCTCATAGAAGAGTTGATTTCCCTTTGATATATTCAAGTTATTAGGGAATCCATTTCTTTAGTTTTGCCAGGTTCTTTTAAGGTATTTATTCTCCCTCCAATTCTTTCCCCCAGAGTTTTTATTTTATTGCTTTATTTCTTGCTTCATTTACTATAGGTATTCATAGTTTTACGGAAAATCTATTTTTTCCCTAGAGTGCACTTGCAAGTGAAGTAAGGAAGGAAACAAGCATTTATTAAATACTTAGTCTGTGCTGGGAACTGTGCTAAATTGTTATAAATTACTTATTTCTCCTTCTGGGTGCATTTCTAGATTTGCAATAATATTTGATATTGGGCCAGCTCTGGTCAGGAGGCCCTGAGTTCAAAGCTTGTCTTGAACACTTTACACTTCCTAGCTGTGTGACCCTAGGCAAGTCACCTAACCCCAGTGGCGTCAGCAAAATAAAGATTTGAACTCATGAAGATGAGCATCAGATGTGTAATCAGGAAAACTTAGCTTCTTACTCTTGTCTCAGAACCTTACTAGCTGTATAAGTTTGGGAAAATTATCATCTATAAAATGAAGGGTCTGGATGCCATAATCTCTAAGACACTTTTCAGCCTTATATGATTCTATAACCCTGTGTCATCACCTTTGGGCAAAACTCTTTTTGTTCCATTCTACTTATGACTTCTATCTTACATATCATATGAGCTGCTGGGTCAACAACAATTATCTGATTTATAGATTTCTGTCAGATTTGTAAAGTTCTTGCCTCTTTGTCGTTTCATCTACTTTGATCATGACCTTTTACAAAACAAGTGCTAAAGAATTTCTTTTTGGTTGAACTGAGTTGTTGAATTCAATTGAATGTCTAATTTTGGAAGAGTTTATCTTAGAACAAACCAGGTACAAACCAATCCTCTTAAGTGTTGGCAGCTTGACAAGGGCTCTGAAGTGGTCACGATTTACTGTAATCAACCTTGTTCCAATAAGCTACAACATTCTTTAGTTTTCCAGTTCAATTCAAGTTCTGCTTGTTTCAGTTCAAGTTAATTCAACAAACACTTAATGAGAAATCCTGTATGAGGCTCTGAGTAAGTGACCTCCAACTTTTTATTGTGGTAGCTCATGAACGAACAATCCATGTGGAGGAATGGAAAGATGAACAAATTTGGAGCCCAGAGACTTGGGTCTGAGTCCTAGTTTTGTTACTCAAGTACTTTGGGGCTGAGGCCAGATCTGTATCTCTCTGAGACTGATGAGTTTCTTCCTTCATTGATGGGAATCATGTTTCTATTACACACTTTTCACTCATTATGAGAAATGGTCCTTATCAAAAATAAAGCATTATATAATAATGAGAAAAGTAGTGGTATCTTTTGGGTAAAAATACTGGATCTGGAGGAAGATGAAATATCTTCAGATAATGCTTCTAGCTGTATAAAGCTTGACAGATCACTTCATTTTCTGAACTTTCGTTTCCTATTAGTAGAATGGGGGGAAGTAAGTACATGTCATTATAATTGTATAAATTAAATAAGTTATCTTAAAAATCAAATATTAAAATGCTACATAAATGTTAATAATGATGACAGTAGTGGTGGGAAAGTATAGATGGTTGTACATAATGATCTAGGTAATAGTGCCTGTTAATGATAGGTCCAGAATTGAGACCATGCATCATTTTACATAATTGGAGATACATATTTTGTATCTCAACAGTACCTGAATATTTTTGAACAGCATGTCTTTATTCTCTATACCTTCATTTCTACTCCTATATAAGAAGGTCTTATTTTAGTTGTGAAAGGAGTCAACCTTAACTGGGACAACCTCTCCTTTCATGTTGCTGTGTCTACTACAATCCTGAGAAGTTAAATGATAATACAAAGAAATACTGGACTATAGTAAGGAAGTCCTAGGTTCTAGATTACATCCCACAATTTACTAGCCCCGTGATAATAGACAAGTCAGTTTTCCTTCATTTTTTCTCAATGAAATGAAGCTTGTTCTAGGTGATTCTTTCAAACTTGGACATATTCTTGTTTGACATTCTAATGTTCTATTCAAATAGACATTTTTATGTTCTAAGTTCTAAGCTTTTGTTCTAGTTTCTAGTTTCTAACATCCTTTTTTGGACTAACACTTCATATTCTAAATTCCTTTTCTATTCTGACAATCTGCAGTATTTATTCTAAGGTTGTATGATCTAATTCTGGTAGCAACATTCTATTCTCTATGTTCTAACACTGTGTTCTAAGGCATCTTTCAAGTCCTCACAAATTCTTGGGTCTAAGAATACATCACTAATAAATTAGAATCAATAATATGGGGTGTATATGTTACAAAGTGTTCTCTTCACTTGAACTATTAAAACTCTACAAGAAGAGAAACGTAGGACCTTAGAGATGGAAAGGACTTCAATATCCATTAAAAATTTTTGAGTCTCACAACAACTCTTAGGAGATAGGAGCTACCTTCATTCCCATTTTACAGATGAGAAAATTTAGGTGAACTGAAGTTGAATAACTACTTGTCCAAATTCACACAAGCTAGTTAGTATTTGGGAGAAGGCTATCAATTCACATCTTCTTGATTTTAGGTCGGACATCCTATCTACTATGCAAGTTAATGCTTTCACATAAACATCTTGAAATAATGGCCAATTATTTTCAGTTTGATATTCCAGTGAAGAAACATCATCACGTGTCTCCCGAGATAGCCTATTCCACCTCTGGACAGCTGTAATCCACAAATAGAATATCCTTATTTAGGGCTGAACCTGGATTATCTGTAGATTTCACATGTTGCTCCTTATTCTGTCTTAAAGGCTTAAACAGAGTGAGTATATTCACATGGCAACTTTTCAGATACATGAAAAAAGTTACTATACCCTGTGTCACTTCTGCTCAAGTCTTCCTTTCTCCAGAATAAATAGCTCTGCTGCCATAAATTCCAATCATTTTATCATCTAGGTTTTATTGTGGTTTGCCAGCATCCCTTCCTAAAATTGATGTATCCAGAAACAAACACAGTACTCCAAATATTTGGCCAAAGATAATATAGTCCAACTACTACCTTGCTTGTTCCAGATATTATTTCTCCAAATATAATACCATGGAATTATTCAAGGAAAGGGTTATTAGTGACATAAAATGGTTGGAGGCTATGAGTTTCAATAATCATAACATATAGAGATGGCATTTTAGGGAATAGATAGCACATTCCTCAAAATATTCCTGTGAAAGATAGAATTCAAGAATAAAAAATCCCTTTAATTCAGGCAACTGAAATCCACCTTTGTCTCCATTGAATGGCCTCTGCTAATGGGCTGGGACTGCGTTTTTTTAAAAATGATCTTGGTGAATGTGAAATTCACACACCTCTAGATGGCAGAAGCATCTCACTTTTCATTTTGAGGCAGATTCCCTAAGGCAAGGCTGCAGCCTAGAGTGGATCATAGTTTTCAGCAAACCCAGTTTCATTCAATGTCACAGAATCTGAGGGCTAGCTGCAAGGCACCTCTATGACTGGCCCCACCCACTGCTGTCCCATGGAGCAATCTTCATTTCCCCATTGCTTCATTTCCAAAGAGATGATTCTGGTCTTTGCTCCCTGTATCTAGTATCTTTTTTTATGCCCAAGAATTCTCTCAATTCTCTCTGTCTCTGTCTCTATCTTTGCCTCTGTCTCTTTCTCTCTCCCCCTTTCTTCCCTCCTTCCTCTGTTTCTTTCTTTCCTGCCTTCTTTCATTCCTTACCATTCTTCCTTTATTTCTTTCATTCTTCCTTCCTTTCTTGTTTTCTCTCCCTTCCTTTCTTGTTTTCTCTCTTTCTTTCTTTCTCTCTTTCTTTCTTTCTCTCTTTCTTTCTCTCTTTCTTTCTTTCTCTCTTTCTTTCTTTCTCTCT
>JAJPUD010002565.1:61484-161636 GCA_023553655.1 Myrmecobius fasciatus
TCTCTCTTTCTTTCTTTCTCTCTTTCTTTCTTTCTCTCTTTCTTTCTCTCTTTCTTTCTCTCTTTCTTTCTTTCTTTCTTTCTTTCTTTCTTTCTTTCTTTCTTTCTTTCTTTCTTTCTTTCTCTCTCTCTCTCTCTCTTTCTTTCTTTCTTTCTTTCTTTCTTTCTTCCCTCTTACCTTCTCTCCCTCCTACTTTTTCTCCCTTTCTCCCTTCCCTCCTTCCCTCCCTTTCTCCCTTTTTCTCTCCCTCCCTTCCTGCCTCCCTCCTTCCCTCCCTCTTTCCCTCCTCTCTCTCTTTCTCTCTCTCTCTCTCTCTTTCTTTCTTTCTCTCTCTCTCTTCCTCTCTTTCCATTTCTTCTAGGAACTATGCCCCTCACTTATGCTTGTTATTTTTAGACCTCTCAAAACATTTGGGAGAGATATAAAGATCTTTGCAGCAAGGCAGGTAAAGGAAGGAGGAATTCTAGGATTGGTACAGCTGGAAGGTTCCTGAGATACCATCTAATTCCACTCTCTAGTTTATATAGATTAGGAAATTAGAGCTAAGGAAGTTGGGACTTGTCCAAATTCACACTGGGAATAATTCACAGAGGTGGGATTTGAATGTATTTTCTTTGATTCAAAGGTGCTTTTAAGGTAGGACTGCCTGAAATGAATGATTTGGGATCTTGTAGTATCAGGAAATGATCACGAACTGTAGCCACTCAATGTCAGACTTTCAATGACATGAGGAAGTTGAGTAGCAAATATGCCTGGGGATGAAATGGTCTGCTTTGCAGGGCAATATTTTCCTTTTCAATGGGGCATCCTCATGAATGCGTCCCTTTGTTCACATCAATGACAGTTTTATGAATTTCAGAGCCCACAGGGAATGTTTCAGATGTTGCTTTCTGAAGAGACTGCCTGATGTGTACCCTCATTCTTTCTCAGAAACAGGAAAGAATCTCCAAGATCTTGATCTCCAAGAATAATAATAATTGCTTACATTTTTATAACATATATTGGTTACAAAGGACTTTCTATACTATATTTCATATGATCTTCATGATACCTCCAGGAAGTAGATAGGATTTAAGCAGCAGGGTAAATATTTAACAACAGGCTCTTTCCCCCAAAATGTATACATGAAACACTTTTAAGTTGAATCTTCATTTTTACCATTTTCTTCATTACTTTCTTAAGTCTAGACCACAATAAAATGATAAAACAAGCCCTGATATTTATGTCATGCCCTCTAGATCAATAATCAGCTGTTTACTTCACCTGGAACATCTCAAGACATAAACATTAACACCGTTCTATAGTTCACAACACTAGGTATGTTAAGTGACTTGTTCCACATGACAAAACTAGTATGAGTAAGAAGTAATTAAAACAGTAAGATGCTAATAAAAACCCGAACCATGGTATTTTTAGGAGTGGGAATGGGACAGAGAAGTAGATATGAGAATATTGTGATGGTGAAGCTGGAGGAGATGGTTAACTGATTAGAATCTGGAATTAGAGAAAATGAAAAATCAAGAGTGTTTCTGAGATTATATATTTGAGATACCAAGATAATGATGAAATCATTAGCAGAAATAGGGAAATTATGGAAGAATAGATTACATAGTTTATGTACATAGTATATGCTTAGTAAATGCATGTCTGGGTGATGATATCACTTCAATAAAGATTGATTATACAGAATAAATTTCTGAAGAATCTCTGAGTTGGAAGGGAAATCAGATATCCTGATATCCAACCTATACCAGATCCAGAATCTCTTATGCCAGCAAGTTGTCATCTAGCCTTAGGGAATTTTCTCCTTTTGCTAAGCAGACCATTCTACTTCTGAACAAGATTTTTTTCTCCCTTTATTTTAAACCTAATTTCACATCTTTTCAGCCTCTATCCATTGTTCTCTATCACTGGCCTATTTTTAGACCAGAAGAACAAATAAGAATCTCTGTCAAATGTTAGCATTTTAAGAAATTGAAGATGGCTCTCATGTCTCTCATTCATTTTGTCTTCTGCCTAAAAAACCTCCCAATCCTTCAATTTATTCTTCTTTGACACAAACTTGAAGTTTTTCACCATCCTGGCCATAGTCTTCTTCCCTTCATCAAAGTAACTTCTTTTTTTAAAAAACATATTTCCATATTTGTCATGTTGTGCAAGAAAAATCAGACCAAAGAGAGAAAAACACAGGAAAGTAAAAAACAAACTAACAACAACAAAAAGGTAAAAATATTATGCTTCCATCCACATTTAGTCTTCATAGCTCTCTTTCTGTATGCGGATGCCATTTTCTATGGCAAATCTATTGCCTCAAATCACTACATTGTTGAGAAGAGTGAAGTCATCATATAATTAAAGTAACTTCTAAAAGTTGGTGATTAAAAATAAACATGTCACTTTGGATGCGAATCTGACCAAGGCAAATTACAAGAGTATCAAAGGCACATAAGCTCTTTTAGTGTAGCCAACCACACCATTAGTTTTTCTTACAGACATATTTCATAATTGATTCATCTGGAATTTGCAGGCTGCTGGAATCCTCAAGTCTTTCTTTAAGATGATTAACAATCTACCTGTGCCTCTTCCATCTAATACTTGTATGAGTTAATTTTTGGGGCACTCAAGTATACAATTTGATCTCTATTATATTTAATCTTATGTTTTGTGATGGGAAGACTTTTTCTTGGATTAGGAAATTATGTCATTCTTGAGTTGTCCAAGTCTTTGATAAAAATATTACATAACAGAATCTATGCACAGATCCTTGGAGGGATGCTACTGGTGACCTTGCTGTAAGCTGATTACAGACAAAATAATTACTATACATTTCTTCTGGTCATCCAATCTGTTTCAAACCCACTTAAGTGTGGTAATGTCTAGCTCACATCTCTTTAAATTGTCTATGAGAATTGTGGGTATTTTAAATTCCAATCCCCAAATCTCTACTGTACTTTAAAAGAAAAAAAATCAATTACTCCCTCCAGTCACAAGAGATGGTTCCTCACTTCACTAGTATAGACTCAGAGTTAGAATAGAACATATAAATTATTTTGTTCCAGACAGTGAACTTCTCACTATACCACATTGACATAAAAGCAATCCTCTGGTCTTTAGTTTCTTAAAAAGCACTCAGATACTTCCTTGACCATTAAGTTATACTTGATCACCCTGTTGGAAGTGTTTGTTTTCTCTTCAAAATGTTTTAATGCATTGCATTCAGTTAGCATTTAACATATATTGAACTGAATTGCTATATATTAGAGCAAAACTTTATATAGTTTTATATACATTTAAAATGTAATTTTAATCCTAAACATGAGGAATTTGGCTTTGTTTTGCAATTAGCCTGCAATCACTTGCCTATATTCTTTAATTTCCAGAGTCCTATTTGTACCTTCAGAGATCATTATTTTTGTCTCTCCACTTGTGAGAAAGTATGGTATAATGGATAGAGTGTTATAAATAGGAAGTACTAGAAGTGGAAAGGATAAAGAAGACCTGAATTTAAATACCACATCTCCTTTTGTTTGTTTGTTTGCTTGAGAGGCAATTGGGGTTAAGTGACTTGTTCAGGTATTTCTGACTACACCTTCAGTGTACTATCTATCAGCTATTCTAGTTTGTCTCTGTCACCAGTTTAAAATCTGGCTAACAGATATAGTACATTATAATGTAATAAATACTGGACTTGGAATCCAGTTACCCAGGTTAGCATCTTGCCTCTGATACTTCCAAGGGTGTGCTCAAAATCTCAATTTTTTTATTACTTATGAAAGGAAGATATTTCTACTCCTTATTAATAAGAGTTATTATCAGTAAAGTTCTTTGTAATAATAATAATTCACATTTATAGAGTGTTTTGTTAAAATATTAAAAGGCTATTCAAGTGTACATTATTATTGTTAGTAATTCAGCACTAAAAGGAAGAGGAGGAATAATGTAAAGAAAAATATATCAGACTGGGTGTCAAGACATGTGGGTTCTGGTTCCACTTCTGTTACTAATTCTCTGAATAATGCTAAACCAAATATTTCCCCTCTGTGGGACCTAGTTCTCTCAACTATAAAATGAGTGGAGTAGACTAGAAAACCTCAAAGATGCCCAAGTTCTATGACTCTACATTCAGGTTTCACAAACAGACCATTCTGTTCTGTCATCTTGGAACAATGTCAAATCAGGAAAGAAATTTACTTGAATAAATAAATGTTTTTGTTTTTGTTTTTGTTTTTGTTTTGTTTTGTTTTTGTTTTTGTTTTTGTTTGTTTGTTTTTTTTTTTTTTTGATATGCTAGCATGTTCTCTTGAGAGCAGAGACTATCTCACATTTGCATTTCTATCTCTAGTACCTGATTGCCTACCATACAATAGGCACTTGATAAATCACTTCCATTTTAATTGTCTGAAGATCACCTGGCAGGATAAGACACCAGACACAGATACTTTTTTGAACTAAACTGACAAGCATTCCAACTCTAGTGAGAGAGCCCCATTCCACATTGTTCGAATGACAAATATATGCTTGCCAAAAAGATTATTTATGGAAAACTCACACAAGGCAAGTGCTCAGAAGGTGGTCAGAAAAAGCAATACAATGACACTTTCAAGTTCTCTTTTAAGAACTTTAGAATCAATGTATGATATATTAGACACTGGCACAGAGTCGCCCACCACGGCGTGCTCTCATCAAAGAAGCTCCTATGGTCTATGAGCAAAGCAAAATTGAATTAGCTCAGAAGAAATGTGAGATGTGCAAAGTTAGAGAAGCTAGCCTAGATTTTCATATGGATTATTTGTGCCCAACCTGTAGAAGAGCATTCTGAGCTCATATTGGTCAGATCAGTCATTGTCGGTCGGACATACCATAACTCAACTCTGACGTAGTAATGTCATTTTCATTCTCTTAGAGACTGAAAGACAACAACCAACAATCAACTAACTTGACAAATACTTTTTCATTCATTCATTCTCACATTCATTCATATTTTAATTCATTCATCTTGCATTCATTTAATTTATTCATGCACATAACCTCAAAATTTTATTATTTAAGTAGCATATATATTATCATTATCACTTTGCAGAAGAGAAACTTGAGGATCAAGTAAGATAAGACAACGTCCTTAGGTTACAGTACTAAAGTCTCCTTTTCATTATATTTTCCTTCAGCTACAGCTAAAGAGGTAACATAGGAACAGAAGTATTGCAATGCCCTTGTTGACACAAGATGCATAAATCTTTCATGTTTACAGAGCAAACTGAAGTCATGGATTCTTCACAGCAAGTGAAACTGCATAAATTAGTGTTAGTGTTTGATTTGGATTAATATTTATTAGATTATCATTTACATTAAATTATATTAAAATTAATTTAAACATACATTGAGCAAATTTAATTCTGGTTGTAGATTATTTGCAAAATACTTAGCAATCAGATAGTCATACATCATTATAAGTCATCCCTTTACATATCTTCTCATATATCCCAGTTATCTGATGAAGAGAGAACATTACATTTTTAAAGGAGTACTACTACTTTTTAGCCTCTTAGAACAAATTAATAAAAGAATAATAAGTAAAATGTATACTGGTGGCACCTGTTCTCTTTTGCCACAGAAGGCAAAACTAGGAGAAGTTGTAAAATGGTGGAAGTTGTAAAAATCAATCAATCAATCAGCCAACCAATAGTTGAGTGAATGTATGAATAGATAAATAAAGGACTGAGTGAATGAATGAGTGAGTGAGTAATTTAGATACTGATACTGAGGAAAATTTCCTAACAAATAGAAGTATCCAAAAGTTTAACCAATTGTCAAGGGAAGTAAGCAGTTGAGTCCTGATATATTTAACCAAGTTATTGTTTAATCAAAATAGGACTTGGATGGAAGAAAGGAAATTATAAAATTTCATATATAAAGCTAACTATATAAATTAATTGGCTGACATAATAATTAAAAGAATCTTTCAAACTTTTTAACTTGTAAAAACTTTACTTACTTGCAAAGCTGAGATATTTAGAAGCAAAAGATAAACCTGTTAAAATTATAACCCCACCTCTAAAATATTATGAAGAAAAATAATAGAGCATTATGAAAAATATGCTTCACCAAATAACAAGAAATCATGGATGAGGAAATCAATTTTAAAGGAAAATTACCAAGAAAGCAAAGAAAATAGATCCATCCTGAGGGTATTTAAGGAGGAAACTGGAAAAGGATACCAGATAAATGAAGGATGAAAAAGATATACAAATATTTCATAACATTTTTCCTCATCAAGAAGAATGGAGTCACTACATTTGGGCTACAAATTCACTTTTCCAGATGGGTTTACAGTGGAAGTGGAAATCCCACTGAAGTAAAGAAAGATGGGAAAAGAAACTCAAGTAGGTCAAATATACACGTCAAGAATGTGATGTACATGGACATTGAGGGCTATAATTTCAAGTTATCAAATGAAAGAAAGGGGGATATAGAGGACAAAAGAAATGATCAGATCTTATTATCACAACAAAAGAAGAAAAAAGACACCAATAAATAGAATCCCATATGCTTATTTTCTTATCTGTGATTTTTATGAGACTTATTTGTGTATATATCAAAGACCAATTTAAAGAGGTTACTAGATGAGAGTAAGAAGGCTTTCTCAACCTATATGCTACAGAAGACCACTTTGCCATGACACAGAAGCCTGAAGGATTTAGAGAATACAATATCCCACTTAGCTTATTGCTTGTTGACTATACAATTATTTGTTTTGGTGGACTTGAATATTATTATAAAGGCATTTCCTTAATGAGGTGTCTGCTATGTATGTGTTGAAGCTCTCTTGACAGATATAACAATAATAATAATATTTTATGAACTTCTGCTCATTAATATTAGATACATAGAGGAGGATGGAATATTCAAAAATGTTCCATACTACTGTCATAGAGGAGATAATAACTTCATCTATATATATATGAAACAATTAGAATACAGTGAAATACCTGACTGGACTACCTCTTATCCCAAGTCCAACCAGAAATGTATAACTAGAATATTTGGATTTACAAGACTGATTCCATTTTAAAAGATCTTAATTCTCTTTCTAGCTCAAACATGTATGATTGATGTTCAGTTCTCACAAACAATCCTCTCTTGTTTATATTCTTGGAATGA
Source organism: Myrmecobius fasciatus (assembly GCA_023553655.1). Taxonomy (NCBI): domain Eukaryota; kingdom Metazoa; phylum Chordata; class Mammalia; order Dasyuromorphia; family Myrmecobiidae; genus Myrmecobius; species Myrmecobius fasciatus. The sequence continues at coordinate 68,643 of JAJPUD010002565.1, forward strand.
TGTCAGTGTGCTGTAGTGGAAATAATTTTAAATTTGGAGTTAAAGGCCCAGGGTATGAATCTCAGCTCTATAGCTTTCTAGTTATGTGAGGAAGTTATTTAAGTACCTAGACATTAGTGATGTCATTTATAAAATGAGGGGTTTGGGCTAGATGATAAAATGGAAGAATCTAAGCTCTCTTTTACCTCTAATTATACACTTATAGAAAAGTTTATAGGACTGATTTTTTTTTTCTGAGGCAATCAGGGTTAAGTGACTTGCCTAGGGTCACATAATTAGGAAGTGTTAAGAGGCTGAGTCCAGATTTGAACTCACATCCTCCTGACTTCAGGGCTGGTGTTCTATCTACTGCACCACCTAGCTGTCCCCCAGGACTGATTATTTTTGAACATTGCTTTTTCTTATCTTGCTAGTCAATTCTGGGTCTGAAATTTTTTTGTGAATATTAGCAATGATGATGATGATGATGATAGCTAGCAATTACATAATGCTTTAAGGTTTAGAAAATCCTATTACACATATATTATTTCATTTGAGCCTTATTTCAACCATGGGAGGTAGGTGATATTATTTTCATTTTTTTTCAGTTGAGGAAATTGAGCCTGAGAGTGCTTAAATAATTTGCCCAGGGGCACATAACTAAGGAACTTTCAGAAATGAGATTTGAACCCTTGTTTTTCTGACAACAAGTTCAGCCCTGCATCCACTGTGTAACTATAACAAAAATGGTTAGGTATTAAATTCATTAAGGGTCATTTGTCTTTCTCCTGGATATTGTAAAATGTATTTCACTAACCATTTTGTTATGTTGGTTAATTTGGGGAAAATTTCCACCCTCTGTCTTATTTTTGATTATAAGAGTAGAAGATGGGGAAGGCTAATACTCAGAAATCAAGGTGAGGTAAAAACTAAGTATATACAAAATTTGAAATGAAGAATCCTAGCTTTGAAGTCATGATATACCAGTTAAATACAGTGTTTATTCATTGTTGTCCATTGCAGGCAGGGCAGTACATATTCAACTGAAATTATTTTAAATAAATTTATATGCATTTATACATCTCCTACTATGAGGAAGAAATGACAAGTCACATGAAAATTCTAGTGAACTAAAAGTCAGGAAGCCTTGGTTTCAGTTCCAGTCTCTGACACATACAAACGGCATGACCTTGGACGGATCACTTAACCTTTTAGCATTGCAGAAAATTGACAATAAATTTCAGATCAGATGCAATAGTGGAGGAGATTTCCTAACTGGAGGTCTCCTACATCAGTGATAACATAAACTTGATTTCTACTTTCCCTTCTCTTCATCTCTTCAAAAAATAAAAACAAAATTTTTCAAAAAAAAAAGAAGAATAATTTTGGTATACTGGTTAAAGTGCTAGGAGATAATAAAAAAGAATACAACTCTGACTCTGACATATAATTGCTGTGTGAAACTGGAGAAGTCATCTGACTTCTAAGTCCCCAAGTGACTTTGAGTCTAGAAGTTATAGGCTCATTGTGAATCTACAGGAATAGAAAGAGTATAGTAGAAGTTAGGGATACAAAAATGAAAAACAAAGAAGTATCTGATTTCAGGGGTCTTACTTTTCTAACTTGGGACTATACTCGATGTTAGGCTAACCTGTGGGCTTTTTGTAGAAAACATACAAAAGTTGAGTCAACAAGTATTTACTGACTCTAATTTGTCTGGTATCAAGTATCTGAGAGTATTGTCACTGCCTTGGCTTAATTGATTTGATAAATGATTTTTCAGCTAAATAAAGGAATGAGATATAACAGAAAGAAGACTGGAATGGGAGGTTGGGAGACCTGAACCAATAGAGATTATTATTGGTAGTATTATATTATAACACTGTCCTTTTGTATTGAACAATTTGTTGCTGATATAAGTTTACTAAGATCTAATAGAAAGTTATTGCTTCTGAATTCTGAAAATGCTTTTGTTCACTTTGAATGTGAAAAGCAGGAATATGCTAAAATTTTAGAATTATTTGACCACAGAACTATTCTGTGATATGATGCAAATGAAATTTATATAATTATAGAGAGATGTTCAGAATTTGGTTACTCATCTTAAATGACATCATCTGCAGAGATTCATAAACAGAATCTAGAAAGATAAGAGGAATGAGAGTAAATAAATTTATTTCAGAATTATATTTTCCAAGTTTGAAACTAGAAGTGATATATACTACAGTTGTAATAGAGTAATGAATATAAAATTATTTATTAAGCACTTAGTATATGGTAAATATTGGGGATCCAAATGGAAAAGGAATGACAGGAAATTTTATATTTAATAAAAGTTTGGTTGCAAGTCAGATGGAAAATTATGAAAATTTCATGGATACAGTAGTACTGGAGCAGATAAACTCAGGAAGCCTCAGACTATGTAATTAGCTTAGAGGGCACTATAGGGGATAGAGGTAGGGAATATAGTAAAGAGAATATAGGGAAGATTTTAAGAGGCAGTAGCTGAGCAAATTAGTCTTGTTGATCTTTTGTGTCATGAGAAGGAATAGAGTCAGTGACTGCCATCTCATACAAGTGATGTGAATGATTAGGCAGCAATGGAGAAGGGTAACCTTGGCAACTCTTTTCACTACTTGGATATTCTGGCTATATTCTGGTAACTGAGTGAAAGAGAAAGGTAAATACAGAGTGGTATAAATGTGTTGAGCAAGGGAACAGCCTAGAAGCAAAAAATCAGAGATGTCACTCAGCAGATAGACCAAATTGGTGAAACATCATACCCAGTGAGGAGTTAAATAAGCACAGTGTGCATCAACTTAATTTAGCAGTTCAACATGGAAGATAAATTAATTAAGATATTTTTATAGATAGCTCCCAAGACAGAAAAGAGACATTAAAGTATAGAGTTCTATAGTTTAGAGTTAGCACTAATACATGAGCTTTCCTTACTCATATGCTTTTTTGATAGGTTAGGCAAGAGTGTTGTTCATTCTTTTCGATAGATATTGCCTAAATTAGTGTTGAGTGTGACTTAGGTTTCTGTGTGTGTAATGGGGTTCTGGTGCTGTAAGGACCAGAATTAATTCTGAGATAGGAAAACAACTTTCTTTTTCTTTTCTTTCTTTTTTTGTTGATAGATTAAGGAAGGCCATTAGAACATAGAATGTTCTAATATTGGATATTAAGTAATTTTGTTAAAAATTTTGGAAATATCCTTTTTTTGTTGAATCTGTAAAAATTTGGAGATTATGGTTTCCTTCTATACATGTAGAATTGTTAAGATCTAGCCACATTGATTGTTTTGGGACTCTTGCTTGGCTTTGGGAAAACAAGTGGAATAACAATGTATAAGTCCAATATATATGTATGTGACACCAGAGGATTAGTCTGGACTGAGAACATGGGCAGTATATTCAAAATATATCCCATTTACAAGGAACAACACATTTTTCCAGATGACAAAGAGGAGTGTGTAATGGGAATCTACTACATGCATAGAGAGCTTGGGATATCATTAAAATGTGGAGAACCTGAGAAACCTGATTTCAGGAGAATGATAATGATATGTAAAAAAAATACCTTAAAGAGATAGACTGTGGAGTACATGTAGACACTCTGTAATTTGTTTTTATATTTTGAAAAACAGGATTTTTGGTTGACTGTGGAGGCATTAAAAAGACCCATTAGTTTTTGGTATGTCTCATTACCTTAGAGCTTAGGGGAACTTAGAGAGAGCAGTAAAGGTGTGAATTTATACTCTTGCTTATTCAAAAGATCTAGAGTGCTATTCAGTCTTGAAATAGTCTGGGGTTTGCTGCTAGCCCATCACTGATGCCCCAAAGTATGAAGGGCATGGTGCTTCCCTGAGGAGCAAGGATTTTTGAGAAGGATTTTTCAAATCTCAAGCAATTGGTAGCTGAGATGCAAGGTCTTCCAGAAAACATACTATATCTGTAAATGAACTTTATGGAACCACCAATGCAGTGTAGGAACTAAACTAATTTTTGAGGCTTCTCTTCCAAAACATAAGTGGTATAGGGGAGATTATGCTCCCAAAATGTTTGTTTAAGGGAAGAAATATATTTTGTTCTTATGTTTTGAAGTTAATATTCTGCTATGAAAGCCATGAATTATTAGTCAAATGATTTTCCTCTATTGTTTATCTTTTAATTATCCAGTATATATTTTAAAAGTAGTCTGTATGTTGTCTCACCCATTAATCTGTGAGATCCTTGATGGCAAGAACTGTTTTGCCTTTCTATATTCCCAGAAATTTGCACAATGCCTGGCACATTCTATGGGCTTAATAAATGCTTGTTGACTGACTGATTGATGAATCTTTCAAGTTCACAAGGTTATAGGCTCTATTTCTTTCACTGTTTATCAGATTCACGAAAAAAGCACTGAGGCAAAGAAATGGAAGCTGGCACTAATAGGTTTTTTTTTTGTAATACCTCTATAGCCAATCAAAATGGGAATCACTGATTCTCTAACACTGAGGGAAATGCAGTCAGTGAAGGAATGTTTTTGTGTAAATGGAAGCTCACCAGTGGAGCTTAAATGTGATGCAAATGTCAGTGGTATATTATCCCACAATAGCACTACTTTTTCCATTTTTAGACAATTTTAATATAACTCTGTGGAGGTTTTCCTTCCCTGGCCATGTACTCTTGGCAGTGTGAGAGGAGGGTGGAGTAAGCCAACCATCCCAGACAGTGATTATGTATCCACATGCAGTGTATGAGAGATGAGAGGCAATACTGTGTGAATAGCCACTCTATGTACTTCTTATTGAGTAGTGAGTTGAGTCATCAATGTGGTTCATCAATTGAATCTGGAGTGAGGAGCAGTTGAATTGAAATCTAGCCTCAAACATTTTCTAGCTATGTGACCTTGGGCAAAATCATTTAACTTGTTTCCCTCTGTTTCTACAACTACAAAACAGGAATAACAATAGCATCTACTCAAGGATTATTGTGAAGAACAAATGAGGAAATATTTATAAAACACTTAGCTCAGCGCCTGGCACATAGTAGGCAGAGGGCCAGAACCCACAGCTCTCTATAATTCTGGTCCTTTTGTGTCACTGAGGCTTAATGCTGTTTGTTCAAATTTGATTAATTTGCATGAGCTCAACTCTGACAGATGACAGCTCAGACCTGATGGGACCAAATGTAATTAATCACAGCTATCAATACAGTCTATATGACCTTCGCCGTGTCACATGAAGGAGGTTGCAGCAATTGATTCCTTATCATTGGATGCACTTCCAAAGTTTCCTGGTTCAGAAAAATAAATGAAATTTGAATTCTTGATATCTCTTAAACCTGTCAGTCCTTAGAAACAGGAAAAAGGCATCTCTGTTTTAATGCTTTCTCTGGAGCCTGAAGCATTATTCTCCAGCAGCCACAAACAGCCAAATTTCTGTATCATTTTTGAATTAGCATGGCCATATATTTGAAATATTTGCTCAGGTTTTAAAATTAAGCTAAGAATTAACCGAGTTCTCTTTTAAGATATGTTGCCAACTTTGGCTGAATTGGCTAAATCATCTCACATTCTTCATATCTAAAAGAGAATTCATATGTTTCTCCCACACTTTCTGATTTTCTCTATTATTTAACTTTGTTGTTCAAGGTACCATTAGTATTCCAGTCTTGCAAGCTTCTTGTCATCTTTGTTTCCTTATTCTCACTCACATTACATGTCTACTCTGGTGCCATATGTTGTCTTTCCACTGTGTGGAATTTTTATAACATTTCTCATAAAAATTTTGTATATTAACATACCCATCACCTTTGTACAGATCTTCATCACCTCAGAGTAGACTAGTAGTTTTTTAATTGATTTCCATACCTTAAACCTTTCCTTTTTACAATCCTTTCTTCATTCAGATCATAAGATTTTCTAAAATACAGTTTTGACTACATCATTCCTTTCTTCCCATTGAGCTCTAGGGGCTACCTCCTTTTTTTTTCAGAATCAAATACAAACTCTTCTCTTTGTCATGTAAAACTATTCATAACCTATTTCCTTCTTATCTTTTCACTTTTCTCCCCTCCACATAATCTATAATCTAGCTACATTGGCCTATCTGTAGTTACTCAAAAGACACCTCATCTTCCCTCTCCATGCCTTTGAAGTGGCTACCACTATGACTGGAATTCTGTGCACTCTTGCCTTTGCCTCCTGCCATCTTTTAAATAAATCTCAGCTCAAATTCTGCCTTCTAAAAGAGTTTTTTTCCTGTTCCCCTATAATTCTAGTGCTTTCCGCTCTGAGATAACTTTCTGTCCACTCTAAATATCTTAAGTGTATAGATATTATGTTGCCCCTCTCCTCACCTCATTACATGTGAACTATTTGACACAGGAAAATTTTTTTTTTGCATTTTTTGTATCCTTGGCACTGGTATAATGCCCTATGCAAAGTAAAAATTTAATAAATATATGTTGACTGATTGCCTAGGGGGAAATCTCTGCTGTTCTCCCACCAATTTACTTCATTATGAAGCTTCAAAGACAGTTGAGCCAATAATTCTGCAATCAATGGCTATTTGGACTATAAAGTGATAAAATCTAGGAATGAAGGATAGATAATATAAGATAGTATGTAAACTGGATAGAAACATAGATTCTTAGGGCTGGGAGGCACCTTAGAATATTTTTAGAAGGTAATATTGAATGTATTACATGAGAGAAGATTCATATAATAAATTATGCTAGAACATATACTGTTAGATGTGGAAGGTTTCTTAGTTTGAGATGTGTTCTGAGTTTAAAATCTGTCTCAGAAACTCACTTATGGGGTAACCCTGGGCAAGTGACTTTCCCTAGCTAAATTTTAGTTTTTTCATCTGTAAAAGTTATAGAAAGTAGTAACAAGGACCAGAATATTGAGCTTGGAACCAGAAAGAAATCTTCCAAAGTTAAAATCTGGACTCAGACACAAGCTGTATGATGATGGGAAAGTCACTTAACCATGGTAGCCTCAGTTTTCTCATCTATAAAATGAGCTGAAGAAGGAAATGGCAAACCACTCCAGTATCTTTGTCGAAGAAAACCCAAATAGAATCATGAAGAGTTGGACAGAAGTGAAATGACTGAACAGTGATATGACAATATATAAAATAGAGAGTGAAGGAGTAAGAAGAGAGTGATGTCAAAAAATATGTTCTAGGAATGTCGAGAAAGTAAAGAATCTTAACAGTTTAGGGAATTAGGAAAGACTTAGTGGAGGATCTGATACCTGAGCTGGACCCTTAAGAGAAAATAAAGATTTTGAAAGTTAGACCTCAGGAAGGAAACTATATTCCAGGAATGGAGGAAATGCAGAGGTGCAGAAGGTAGAGTGTAATATTTCTTCAATTACTAGTGAAGATCAAAGATGCATGTCAAGTGCTACACAAAGATGAGTAATTATTCATCAATATACATAAACATTCCTGAATAGCATTTCATCCATTTTCACCATAGATATCTCATTTCTTTTCTGGTTCTCCTTTTGATGTTCATTGTCTAAATGTTTTTTTATAGTTCTATTCATGCTTGCTTCCTTTGGACAATGTCCTGAGCCCCATTTCCCATCCCAAACATTTTATTTTCTGAGTCCGGTTTGATATTAAAGCACAGGTAATATAATAAACTAAATTATTTGAATATATTCATGGTCAAAGTCATCTTTTGCTTTTCCATCTTTCTCTAGTCACCTACTCCCATTGGTTCCATTTATATTATGCTTTACTCATTTGTTCCTTCCTTTCCATTCCAACTCTCACTATCTAGAAATTTTGTCAATTCATACTTAGATGATTGCAATACCTCTTACCATCATTTTCTACTCACAACATTAAATAATTCACATAGCAAAGACTAATCTTCTGAATGCACCAATCTGGTCACCATTGTCCATTAATGAAAGCATTTTTCAATAACTCTCCATCACATAGCCAAATTCTTAACTCAATATTCAAGGAGTCTCTAAATCTAGCTCCAATCTACCTTTCTTTTGTTATGATTTACTACTCTCCTGCTATATTTGAAGTTAAGAAATATGTTCAAGAACTGGCTCTTGTACTTCACAGAATCAACTTGAACTGAGTATGTTGTTTAATTCAACATGTCCAGAACAGAACTCATTATATTTTCTCAAAATACTACAATGAACAACCTTACCAAGTACAAGATGATCATTTTTATTTATTTATTTATTTTATTAAAGCTTTTTATTTGCAAAACATATGTATAAGTAATTCTTCAACATTGACCTTTATAAAGCTTTTTGTTATAAATTCCCCCCCCCCAGTCCCCACCCCTCCCCTAGATGGCAGGAAATCCTCTACATGTTAATTATGTTAAAATACTTGACAAATTGAATATATGTATACATATTTCCACACTTATCATTGTTGTGCAAGAAAAATCATATTTATAAGAAAAAAAATCAGAGAAAGAAACACAATGCAAACAAACATCAATAGAGAGCATAAAAATGTTATGTTGTGGTCCACATTTCACATCCCTCTGGTTGTATATGGCTTTCTTCACTGAACATTAGGAACTGGTTTAAAACATTTCATTGTTGAAGAGAGCCATGTCCATCTGAATTGATGATCATATAGTATTGTTGTTGCCGTGTATAATGATCTCCTGGTTCTGCTCATTTCACTCAGCATCAGTTCATGCAAGTCTCTCCAGGTCTCTCTGAAATCGTCCTGCTGGTTGTTTCTTACAGAGCAATAATATTCCATAACATTCATATACCATAATTTATTCAGCCACTCTCCAATTGATGGGCATCCATTCAGTTTCCAGTTTCTAGCCACTACAAAAAAGGATGCCACAAACATTCTTGCACATGTGGGACCCTTTCCTTCCTTTAAGATCTCTTTGAGATATAAACCCAATAGAAACACTGCTGGGTCAAAGGGTATACACAGTTTGATCACTTTTTGAGCATAGTTCCAAATTGCTCTCCAGAATGGTTGGATCCATTTACAGTTCCACCAACAATGTATCATTGTCCCAGTATTCCCACATACCCGCCAACATTCATTATTATCATTTCCTGTCATTTTAGCCAGTCTGACAGCTGTGTAGTGGTACCTCAGAGTTGTCTTGATTTGCATTTCTCTGAACAATAGTGATTTGGAGCACCTTTTCATATGACTACAAATAGTTTTGATTTCATCATCTGAAAATTGTCTGTTCATATCCTTTGACCATTTATCAATTGGAGAATGGCTTGAATTCTTATAAATATGAGACAAATCTCTATATATTTTAGAAATGAGGCCTTTATCAGAACCCTTAAATGTAAAGATGATTTCCCAATTTATTGCTTCCCCCCTAATCTTGCATGCATTAGTTTTGTTTGTACAAAAACTTTTTCATTTAATATAGTCAAAATTATCTATCTGGTATTCAATTAAGATTTCCAGTACTTCTTTGGATATAAATTTATTCCATTTCCACAGGTCTGAGAGGTAAACTATACTATGTTCCTCTAATTTGCTTATAATATCACTCTTTTTATCCAAATCATGAACCCATTTAGATCTTATCTTGGTATGGGGTCTTAGGTGTGGGTCAAGCCCTAATTTCTTCCACACCAGTTTCCGATTTTCCCAGAAGTTTTTCTCAAATGGTGAGTACTTATCCCAAAAAGCTGGGGTCTTTGGGTTTATCAAATACTAAATTGTTAAAGTTATTGCCTAGATTGTCCTGATATCCTATCCTATGCCACTGATCAACTGCTCTATTTCTCAGCCAGTACCAAATGGTTTTTATGATCAATGCTTTATAATATAGTTTTAGATCTGGTATAGCAGGCCACCTTCATCTGCCTTTTTTTCATTAATTCCCTTGAAATTCTTGACCTTTTGTTCTTCCAAATGAACTTTGCTACTATTTTTTCTAGATCTGTAAAATAATTTCTTGGGAGTTTGATTGGTATGGCACTAAATAAGTAAATTAGTTTGGGTAATATTGTCATTTTTATTATATTCACTTGGCCTACCCATGAGCACTTGATGTTTTTCCAATTGACAAGGTCTGACTTTATTTGTGTGAAAGTGTTTTGTAATTTAGTTTGTATAGTTCCTGACTTTTCCTTGGTATTGATGGTATTGATTCCCAAATATTTTATACTATCATCCGTTATTTGGAATGGAATTTCTTTTTGTATCTCTTGCTGCTGAACTTTGTTGGTAGTATATAAAAATGCTGATGATTTATGTGGATTTATTTTGTATACTGCAACTTTGCTAAAGTTGTGAATTGTTTCTAGTAAATTTTTAGTTGAGTCTCTAGGGTTCTCTAAGTATACCATCGTGTCATCTGCAAAGAGTGATAATTTGGTTTCCTCATTACCTACTCTAATTCCTTTAATCTCTTTTTTCTTCTCTTACTGCCAAAGTTAACATTCCTAATACAATATTAAATAGTAATGGTGACAGTGGGCAGTCTTATTTCACTCCTGATCTTATTGGGAATGGTTCTAGTTTGTCTCCATTACATATGATGCTTGCTGATGGTTTTAAGTAGATGCTACTGATCATTTTAAGGAAAAGCCCATTTATTCCTATACTCTCTAGTGTTTTTAATAGGAAAGGGTGTTGGATTTTATCAAATGCTTTTTCTGCATCTATGGAGATAATCATATGATTTTTGTTGGTTTGGTTATTAATATAATTGATTATGCTGATAGTTTTCCTAATATTGAACCAGCCCTGCATTCCTGGTTTAAATCTTCTTTGGTCATAGTGTACTAACCTGGGGATGACTTCCTGTAATCTCATTGCTAATATCTTATTTAAAAGTTTTGCATCAATATTCATTAGGGAAATTGGTCTATAGTTTTCTTTCTCCGTTTTCACCCTACCTGGTTTAGCTATCAGCACCATATCTGTATCATAGAAGGAATTTGGTAGTACACCTTCTTTCCCTATTTTTTCAAATAGTTTATATAGTATTGGAATTAATTGTTCTTTGAATGTTTGGTAGAATTCATATGTAGATCCATCTGGCCCTGGAGATTTTTTCTTAGGGAGTTGGTTAATAGCTTGTTCTATTTCTTTTTCTAAAATGAGGGTATTTAAATAATTTATTTCCTCTTCTTTTAACCTGGGCAATCTATATTTTTTGTATATATTCCTCCATTTAATTTAGATTGTCAAATTTATTGGCCTAAAGTTGGGCAAAGTAACTCCTAATTATTACTCTAATTTCGTCTTCATTGGAGGAAAGTTCTCCCTTATCACGTTTGAGACTAACAATTTGATTTTCCTCTTTTTTTTCTGATCAAATTAACTAAAGGCTTATCAATTTTGTTGGTTTTTTTCATAAAACCAACTCTGTTTTATTTATTAATTCAATAATTTTCTTCTTTTCAATTTTATTAATTTCCCCTTTTATTTTCAGAATTTCCAATTTGGTATTTAATTGAGGGTTTTTTAATTTGTTCTTTTTCTAGCTTTTTAAATTGTAAGCCCAATTCATTGATTTTCTCTTTCTCTATTTTATGCAAGTAAGCATCTAGAGATATAAAATTGCCTCTTATAACCGCTTTGGCTGTATCCCACAGATTTTGGTATGATGTGTCATTATTGCCATTCTCCTGGATGAAATTATTGATTGTGTCTATATTTTGCTCTTTCACCCATTCTTTTGTTAAAATTAGATTATTTAATTTCCAATTTAACTTTTGGTCTATTTTCTCCTGGCCTTATATTACATGTGATTTTTATTGTTTCATGATCTGAAAAGGATGCATTTACTATTTCTGCTTTTCTGCATTTGATTTTGAGGTTTTTGTGCCCTAACACATGATCAGTCTTTGTATAAGTTCCAAAAATCTCTGAAAAAAAGTAAACTCCCTTCTATCTCCATTCAATTTCTTCCAAAGATCTATCATACCTAACTTTATGACTATTTTGTTTACCTCCCTAATTTCTTTCTTATTTATTTTGTGGTTTGATTTATCTAATTATGAGAGAGCAAGTTTGAGATCCCCCACTAGTATAGTTTTGCTGTCTATTTCTCCTTGCATCTCTGTTAGTTGCTTCTCTAGGAATTTGGATACTATACCACTTGGTGCATATATTTTTAGTATTGATATTGCTACATTATCTATGATACCTTTTAGCAAAATGTAGTTTCCTTCCTTATTTCTTTTGATTAGATATATCTTTGCTTTTACTTGATCTAAGATCAGAATTGGTACTCCTGCTTTTTTGTTCACCTGAAGCATAATAGATTCTGCTCCAGCCCTTTACCTTCACTCTGTATGTATCTCTATGTTTTAGAAGTGTTTCTTGTAAACAACGTATTGTAGGATTCTGGCTTTTAATCCAGTCTGCTATCCATTTCCGTTTCATGGGAGAGTTCATCCCATTCACATTCATTGTTAAAATAACTAAATCTGTATTTCCGGCCATCTTATTTACCTAAAGTTATGTTTCTCTCTTCCCTTTCCTCCTCCCCAGTACTTTTTTTCTGATGACCACCTCTCCCGAACAGTCCTCCCCCTTTAAAACCCCTCCCTCTTTTTTACCTTTCCCCTAATTTTTCTATTTTTCCTTCTATTAGTCTATCCCTTTCTTTTCCTCCTTTCCCTTCTACTTCCCTATGAAGAGGGACAAGTTTTTCTCTGAAACCAAATGTGTCTGATATACTCTTTTAGAGCCCAAGCTGATAAGAGTAAGATTAACACAATTCTTTTTCATCTCCCTTCTTTCCCTCCATTATATTAGATTTTCTATGCCTCTTCATGATATTTTACCTCATTTTTTATACTTTATTTTATCTCATTTTCCCTATTTTTCCTAGTATGATAGCCCTACCACCTCTGTTTTCTTTTACATATTATCAAAGTAAAATCAAATTATACCCACGTTCTTTAAGTATACCTATAGTAGGAGTACAGTTCTCAAGAGTTCTTTCCTTTTTACCTTTTTATTCTTCTCTTGACTTCTGTGTTTGCAGGTGAAGTTTTTTTTTGTTCAGATCTTGTCTTTTCATTAGAAATAGGTGAAATTCACCTATGTCATTAAATGTCCATCTTCTTCCCTGAAAGGTAATGTTCATTCTAGCTGGATAGGTTATTCTTGGCTGTAATCCAAGTTCCTTTGCCCTTCGGAATATCTGGTTCCAGGCCCTTGGATCCTTCAATGTGGAGGCTGACAGATCTTGTGTGATTCTAGTTATAGTTCCGTGGTATTTGAATTGTTTATTTCTAGCTGCTAGCAATATCTTTTCCTTGGTGTGATAGTCCTGAAATTTAGCCACGATATTCCTTGGGGATTTAATTTTAGGGTCTCTTTCAGGGGGTGATCGGTGAATTCTTTTGATTGTGATTTTGCCTTCTGATTTTAAAATATCAGGGCAGTTTTCTTTCAAGATTTCCTGGAGGATAGTGTTTAGATTCTTTTTTTTTTCATCATGTCTTTCAGGAAGTCCAATAATCCTTAGATTGTCTCTCCTAGATCTATTTTCCAAGTCAGTTGCTTTTCCTAGCAGATATTTCATATTTTCTTCTATTTTTTTCATTTTTTTGTTTTTGTTTGACTGATTCTTGAAGTCTTATTGAATTATTCACTTGCATTTGTTCAATTTTAATTTTTAATGTATTATTTTCTTCAGTTACCTCTTTTAGCTCCTTTTATAATTGACCAATTTGTTCATTGTATACTTTTTCCATTTTACCAAATTTGTTTTTCAGTAAATTGGTTTCTTTATCATATCTCTTTTGGAGGGCTTCTTGCACTGATATCAATTCATTTTCCCATTTATCTTCTAGCTTTCTTTTGAGATTCTTTATGTAGTCTTCCAGGAAGGCCTTGTGAAAGGGGGACCAGGTCACATCTCCCTTGATGGCTTTCTCTGGAGTTGCTTTGCCTATAGGAACCTCAGGTTCTGAGGTCTGCCCTTCTTTCTCCACATAAAAGCTGTCTATGGTGAAAGCTTTCTTTTGTTTCTTACTCATTTTTAAAAAGCTTGGGGTCTGTTTAAAGCAGAGAAGGGGGCTGTGGTAGTTTTCCCTGGGGCAATTCTGCTAATTAACTTCTGGTGCTGGGGGGTTGGGCTAGGACCTTGAATTTGCAGAGGGTTCCAATCTGACTTTTACTAAAGGCAGATCTGCCAAAGCACCTGCCTGCAATCAGGGCAGAGTGTCCCGAGTGCCTCAGATAGACTCCCCAGGTATTTAGAGTCTCTGCCACGTTGAGTCCTGGCCAGTTTCCTGCCCTTTATCTGGCAAACTGCCCGACTGAAACAGACCTGCTATGAAGCTCTTCAAAGTACCTTATGCAAGGGATGTTTCATAGTCCAAATATTTCTGGGTTCTTTGACTTAACAATCAGTTCAGAGGCTTAATCTATTGTAGATTTGAGAGAAGGTCAGAGGAGGACACAGAGAGTTGCGTCTTCATCCTGCCATCTTGGCTCCGCCACCAAACAGATTTGTGCCTTAAAAATATATTGAAAAACTTAGATATGTTTAGCCTAGGAAAAATAAGATTTAAAGGACACACAGTAGCTTTCTTCAAATATGTAATGGCTGTCCTATAGAAAAAATATTCAATTTCTTTGGCTTTCTTCCAGAGGCAAAAATTAGGAACATTTGATGAAAGCTGAAGATGTTACTTTTTAAAATTTTAAATAATGGTTATATATGAAATAAAAGAGGAAATCTAGTAACAAAACAAACAAATACAAAAAACTCAAATGCATTGAATTTAGGTATGTAAAATAATAAATGGAAATCCCTCCTTCCCTTTACCCCAGAAGATGGAACATAATGTGCCAGGTCCCCAAACTTCAATATGCATCAGGAGATCTCTTTACTTAATTTAAAATGGGGGTAAAGCCTAATCTATTGCACTTATGCTTTAATTACAAATTTATTTAGTATAGATGAGCCTCTAAAGTGTCTGAAAACCTCTGGAAAATGCTACTTCATAGTTTCTTGGGTTGTTACTACTTGGCACTTTTATTTTTAATAGCTCTGGGTTACCACCTGAAAACTAGTACTTCCTACCTCCATTGAGGATTTCTCATATGCCTACAGAAATGAAACATTTTGCTTCCTGAAATAAAAATTTTGAGATATATGTATATATCATGCACACACACATACATATATATGTATATATACATATATTTATATCTATGTATGTATATATGGCACAGGGGCAGGGAAGTAAATGAAGATCAAGAAAAAATAAGCAAAATAAGGTCTCCATAGACCCTGGATTTACCTTGTGGTATAAGTGAAGAACGAAGTAGGAAGGCCTCGAAGGAAGGTCTTGGGATAATGTGGAAAGAGTATGGAATCAGAGGCCTGGGTTCTCACCACAGTTCTGCCTATCACTCACTGCCTTTGTAATCTGGAACAATTTACTTAATTTCTCTAAGCCTCAGTTTCCTCAGCTATTAAATGAAGTCATATCTATTGAACTCCAAATTTTCTTCTAGATCTAAAGGAGTTTTTGCCTTTTGCATGGAATATGACTATTTTTTTATTAAAAACTTTTTATTTACAAAACATATGAGTGATTTTTCTACATTGACGTTTGCAAAAACTTTTTTTCCCAAGCTTTTTCCCCCTCCTTTCCCCCACCCCCCACCCCTAGATGACAGGTAATCTAATACATGCTAAATATGATAAATTATATGACAAATCTAATACATGTATACATATCTATACAGTTATCTTACTGCACAAGAAACATCAGATCTAGAAAGAGAAGAAGAAAAAAACAACCTAAGAAGGAAAACAAAATGCATGGAAATATTCACAGAAAGCATTAAAATTCTGTGTTGTGGTTCACTCTCAGTTTCCACAGGCCTCTCTCTGGATGTATATGACTATCTTCATCGCTGAACAATAGGAATTGGTTTGAATCACGTCATTGTTGAAGAGAACCAAGTCCATCAGAATTGATCATCGTATAGTCTTGTTGCTTTGTATAATGTTCTCCTGGTTCTGCTGATTTCACTCAGCATCAGTTCATGCAAGTCTCTCCAGGCCTCTCTAAAATCATCCTTCTGGTTGTTTCTTACAGAACAATAATATTCCATAACATTCATATACCATAATTTATTCATACATTCTCCAATTGATGGGCATCCTTTCAATTTCCAGTTTCTTGCCACTACAAAAAGGGCTGCAACAAACATTTTTGCATATATGGGTCCCTTTCCCTCCTTTAAAATCCTTTTGGGATATAGGCCTAGTAGAAACACTGCTGGGTCAAATGGTATGCACAGTTTGATACCTCTTTGAGCATAGTTCCAAATTGCTCTCCAGAATGGTTGGATCCGTTCACAGTTCCACCAACAATATATCAGTGTCCCAGTTTTCCCACATCCCCTCCAACAGTTATCATTATCATTTCCTGTCATTTTAGCCAATCTGACTGGTGTGTAGTGGTATCTCAGAGTTGTCTTAATTTGCATTTCTCTGATCAATAGTGATTTGGAGAACCTTTTCATGTGACCAGAAATAGTTTCAATTTCTTCCTCTGAAAATTGTCTGTTCATATCTTTTGACCATTTATCAATTGGAGAATGGCTTCAATTCTTATATATTTGAGTCAATTTTCTATATATTTTAGAAATGAGGCCTTTATCAGAACCTTTGTATGTAAAAATATTTTCCCAGTTTACTGCTACTCTTCTAATCTTGTCTGCATTCATTTTGTTTGTACAAAAACTTTTTAACTTGATATAGTCAAACTTATCTATTTTGTGATTAATGATGATCTCTAGTTCTTCTTTGGTCACAAATTCCTTCCCCCTCCAAAGGTCTGAGAGGTAAACCATCCTACGTTGTTCTAATTTGTTTATAATATCATTCTTTATGCCTAGATCATGAATCCATTTTGACCTTATCTTGGTATATGGTGTTAGGTGTGGGTCAATGCCTAATTTCTTCCATGCTAGTTTCCAATTATCCCAGCAGTTTTTGTCAAATAGTGAGTTTTTATCCCCAAAACTGAGGTCTTTGGGTTTATCAAACACTAGATAACTATTGTCATTGAGTATTTTGTCCTGTGAACCTAACCTCTTCCACTGATCCACTACTCTGGAATATGACTATTTAAAAAATATTTTCCATAGTATAAGTTCCTGCACAAAATTCTGTAGGGAAGCAAGCATTTATTAAATGCCTACTATGTTCCAGCAACCATGATAAGCTCTGAACTAACATATCTCATTTAGTCCTCACCACAATTCTGGGAGATAGGTACTTTAATTATCCCCATTTTATAATTGTGGAAACTGTTGCAGATAGAAGTCAGACTTTGAATAGATTCAAACAGGGGTGAGTTTCTGAGATTGGATCTGAATTTAAATCTTTCTAAATCCAGATCCAGTGCTCTAACCACTATATCCACCTGGGTTTCTGAAGTGCCTGTTAGAGAGAGAGTTCCAATTATCTCTAATCGGCAAAGAAGAATACTGTGGCAAATAGAAATAAAATGACTTAACCAAATTCATATGAACAGTAGAACTTTAATTCAAATCCAGGTCTTCATACTCTTAAGTCCGGTACTCCATCTTCTACTCAGGCTTTATTGGGTGTTCTATCTTCATTTATGATGACAGAGAGAAGCCTTAAAATCCCTTTTTCATTTTTATATTCATTCTCCAAATTGTGACTTTTGTAAGTCCCTTGACTGCATATATATGGTTCAGTGTCAACTTTCCTTGGGAGTAGATATTTGTATTTCAGTTTATATCTTTTAAGTGCCATAAAAATGGAATAAAGTTCCATTTCAAGGTGTTGTTGATGAAGTAATTGTTTCATACAGAGTGAAACAAATGGAGTTATACATTTGAGCTATGTGGCAATGAACAAGGAGAATATGAGTCACTTAGGAAATGAGAACAGAACAAGAATTGAGAACTCTATTCAAGGCTTGGTTTTGTTACTAACTGGCTCTGTGACTCTGGAGATGCCTATTTAATATCTCCCCAATTACAGAATTAGGAATTTTGAATATATGATTTCTAATATTATTTCTAGAACTTAAAAATAGAATACACACATATACATTATATAAATATAGAGATGTTTATCCAATACATGTATACATATACTTGTGTATATGTTTGTGAGCATGGCACATATTGTACACACTTAAATTACATTTGTAGGTATACTTATCTGTATATACACACACACACACACACACACACACACATATATATATATATATATATATACAAATATATGCATTAAATTTGATTGTATATAAAAACAAGGATTATACCTTTGATTTTATTTTGCTGAGGCAATTGGGGTTAAGTGACTTGCCCAGGGTCACACAGCTAGGAAGTGTTAAGTGTCTGAGACCAGATTTGAACTTAGGTTCTCCTGAATTGAGGGCTGGTACTCTATCCACTGTGCCACCTAGCTGCCCCTATACCTTTGATTTTATAAGTATATGAAATTCAAGTGAGGAAAATCCCTTTACTAATGAAGATCAGCCAAAACTTCTCTGCTGATTTATTATCTTAGAGATTGTTTATACTAGAGCATGGGAAAATTTAAATGATTTGCCCAGTATTTGTCAGAGGCAGGATCTGAACACAAGACTTCCTAGCTTTAAAACCAACTTACCATCTACTATGCTATGCTGCACATGAATGCATGCAATCTATAAATATTCCCCCACCCACTCTCTATTCCTTCCTTCCTTCCTTCCTTCCTTCCTTCCTTCCTTCCTTCCTTCCTTGCTTCCTTCCTTCCTTCCTTCCTTCCTTCCTTCCTTCCTTCCTTCCTTCCTTCCTTCCTTTTCCTTCTCCTCCTCATCCCTTGCTCCCATTCTTACTCTTATTTTTTAATTTTTTAAGCCTTGATTTGTGTTTATTTCCTAAGGTAAAAATGCTTGCAATGAAAAAAATTGACTTGTTCTCCTAGCCAGTTGAAGCGAGCTCCTGCACATCCCCATATGAAACCTATCTGTCTTCAACCTTCTTTTTTTTCTTTTCCATTTTTTATTAAAGCCTTTTATTTGCAAAACATATACATGGGTAATTTTTCAACACTGACCCTTGCAAAACTTTCTCTTCCAAATTTTTCCCTCTTTCTGCCCATCCTCTCCCCTAATTGGCAGTTAGTCCAATACTTGCTAACTATGTTAAAATATAGGACAAATATGATATATGTATGCATATTTATACAGTTATCTTGCTGCACAAGAAAAATCAGATCTGAAAGAAAAAGAACCTGAAAACAAAACGAAGGCAAACATCAACAGAAAACATGAAAATGCTATGTTGTGGTCCACATTCAGATCCCACAGGCCTCTCTCTGAGTGTAAATGGCTTTATTCGTCACTGAACAGTTGGAACGGGTTTGAAACATCTCATTGTTGAGGAGAACCATGTCCATCAGAACTGATCATCATATAGTATTGTTAGTATTGTTGTTGCCATGTGTGATGATCTCTTGGTTCTGCCCATTTCACTGAGCATCAGTTCATGCAAGTCTCTCCAGGCTTTTTTGAAATCATCTTGCTGATCGCTTCTTATAGATCAATAATATTCCATGACATTCATATACCATAATTTATTCAACCATTCTCCAACTGATGGGCATCCCTTCAGTTTCCAGTTTCTAGACACTTCAAAAAGGGCTGCTACAAACATTTTTGCACATATGAGTCCCTTTCTTCCTTTAAGATCTCTTTGTGATATAAGCCCAGTAGAAACGCTGCTGAGTCAAAGGGTATCCACAGTTTGATGACTTTTTGAGCAGAGTTCCAAATTGCTCTCCAGAATAGTTGGATCTCTTCACAGTTCCACCAACAATGTATCGTCCCAGTTTTCCCACATCCCCTCCAACATTCATCATTTTTCCTGTCATCTTAGCCAATCTTACAGGTGTGTAGTAGTATCTCAGAGTTGTCTTAATTTTCATTTCTTTGATCAATAGTGATTTCATCATCTGAAAATTGTCTGTTCATATCCTTTGATGATTTATCAATTGGAAAATGGCTTGAATTCTTATAAATTTGAGTTGTCTTTATATATTTTAGAAATGAGGCCTTTATCAGAAACCTTAAATGTAAAAATGATTTCCAATCTATTGCTTCCCTTCTGATTTTGTCTGCATTAGTTTTGTTCATACAAAAATTTTTTAACTTAAAAGAATCAAGATTATCTATCTGGTGTTCAATTATGAGTTCCAATTCTTTGGACACAAATTCCTTCCTTCTCCACAGATCTGAGAGGTAAATTATCTTATATTTTTATTTGCTTATAATTTCACTCTTTATGTCTAAATCATGAACCCATGTAGATCTTATCTTGGCATGTGGTGTTAGGTGTGGGTTGTACCCTAATTTCTTCCATACTTGTTTCCAATTTTCCCAGCAGTTTTTGTCAAATAGTGCTTACTCTCTCACTTTTTTCTCACTCTCTTTATGTCTTTATCAATCAACAAGCTGCACCCGCCTCCTTTATTTTTCTTGTGAGTTTTTTTTTAAAGGGAGATCTGTTTTTTTTTTCACATGATTTTTATAGAAATGCTTTGCATGACTTCACATGTGTTTTCTTAATAGGGCCTGGGAGTGAGGAATAGGGAGAGAATCTGGAACTCAAAAGTTTAAAAGAAATGTAAAAAAAATGTTTTAAATGTAATGGGGGGAAATATTAAATAAATAAATAAAAGGAGAAGAAATCTTTGTTGATTGATTGATTATAAAATTATAAAATGTCCTCACACATTTTATCTTGCCCTCACACATTTTATCATGCCATTTTACACTCTATGGCATTTCTATGGTTTACAAGAGATATCTATTGTTTGTCTAATCATGAGATTTTCTTGATTCAAACCTTCTAAACGCTGTTTTCCACTCATGACTTTGACTTGTTCCATGGTTTCTCTTAGTATTGTCAAATAGTTGATGATTTCTTATTTCTCTGTGAAATAGTTCAGTACCTTATGGGCCACATTTTCCATTCCAGTGAATTTGGATTACATCAATATACTTCATACTTTCCTATTTCTGCAAACATTTGATTGCATTATTTCCATGTCTCAAACATTCTTCCTCTTTTTCCATTTATTGCCATACTACCAATGATATATAATCATCTCCTCCAAGGATCCTGAATCCCCCAGAAGAAAATGTTCTGTCTTCTCTTTCCTTGAAATAATCTGTATTTCTGTTAGACACTGAGCATATTCTAATTTGTGTTATATTTACTTGTGTAGCTGTATTATTTCCCTGTACTAGTATGAAAGCTATATCAAAATAGGATCTATGTTTCGTCTTCCTAAAGCATCTGGCATATCATTGCATTGATAGGCAGATGACTAAATGAGATATTGAAGAAAGGAATCAGTGAATACATTCTGCTATTTTTATTGGCCTTTACAGTGAGATTCTTCTAAACATGCCTTGTGATCATTGTTTAGTAGTCTCAGTGGCCTCCTTTCTCTAAAATGATTCCTCTCCCCTTTTGAAAATATCATTATTAAGATCACTATTTTTACCTGGATTATGACCACAATAAAGTATTTTATCATTAAGCTTTTATAGTCTTTTGTTATCTCTTTAGGTCCTAGATTCACTTTATATGATTAATGCTATTCCCAATATGTTCTATATCCCATCTTTACTTCAAACAAAAGGAGCAAGTAAAGAGTTAATGATATCATTCATTCAGTATTCATTCATTCATTTATCCATCTATCATGAAACCCAGTACTATGTAGTTTTTTATATTTTGAACCTAGATATATAATTTAATAAGCATGAAGAATTTCTGATAGGAAGCTCCCTCCATTGATGATAATCTGAGTTCAAATCTTGCCCCAGATACTTACCATCTATGTAATTCCATTTCAGAACTCTATCCATTGCTCTACCTTGTTCCTCTAATGCATACCATATCATCTATTTAATTAATTTCTAAAAATAATAAGGAATTTCTTTGGTCTTGCCATGATTAGTGAAATTATCATAGGGCCTTCGCTATAGGTCTGGATTTTGTTCTCCTGAGAGTATACCAATGTAACCCTTGGTATAATTTTGGCCAGACAAGACTTTTAATAAATACTTATTTCTTTCCACCCTTCCCCTAGAAAGAGAAAAGGTTAAGAAGACCCAGATTCAAATTCAGTCTTTTAAAAAATGCCATCTTTGCTAAGCCTTATAGGTGGTACAGTGAAGAGAGAGCTGAGTCTCAAGTCAGGAAGACTCCTCTCTGAGTTCAAATCTGTCCTCAGATATTTGCTAGCTGTGTGACCCTGGGCAAGTCATTTAACTTTTTGTCTCATCTATAAAATTACCAAAAGAAGGAAATGGCAAACCACTCTAATATCTTTTCCAAAAAAAAAACAACAAAAAACAAAACCCAAAACAAAAACAAAAACAAAAAACAAAACTCAAACGAGATCACTTAGAGTCAGTCGTGAATAACGGACAAAACAACAGCAATTATCTGTACAAAGGTGGGGATTATCCAAGAAAAGAAGGGAATAAACATTTATTAAACTCCAATAGCTTGTTAGTCATCATGCTAAACACTTTTCAAATATTATTTCATTTGAACTTTGAAACAATTCTGGGAAGTACATGCTATTATTTTTTTTCAATTTTATAAATAAGGAAACTCAGGTATATGAAGTTTAAATGACTTACCCACAATCACATGGCTAGTAAATATTTAAGGCTGGAATTGAACTCAGGTCTTCCTGATTCCAGACATAGTGCTTTCTCCATTTGGTCACCTAGCAACTCCAATATCTACCACATCACCTATTTTATTTATGAAAATAAAAGCATTTATTTAGGTTTGCCATGGGTCGGTACAATTGCTAATGGGCTTTCCTTATAGCCTTGTTTTCTTGAGATAATACCAGTGTAACTACTGTTATAATTGTGAACATGCTTCTACTATACTTTCCTCATCACATTGATTCTTCTTGTTTTTTGTTCTAAAAACTGGGGGGGCTAGATTTGATAAACATCTAGGTCTCTATCTAGTACAAAATGTCATGAGTATTATTTTAATACTTTCCACAATAAAACCATTTTTTTCTGATCAAACACATCAAGTTTCTTATGACCAAGGATTTTAATCATCACAAAATGTCTCAGGTTCAATTTCAGCTGATTTAGTGAAAAAGGACTCCAAATCATGCACCCTTGATGATAGGCTATTCTTATATCCACTGAATCAGAATAAAAAAATCTTCCCTTGAAAGGAACCTCTCCCAATCTTTCTCCTCACCCATAGGCTGCACAGGAGTTTGGTATAATGTGTTTTAATAGGAATTCTTTCTAGTCCTTTCAGTTACAATGAGTCAGATCTTGAGTTGTTGGTATATGCCAGTGAAGTTATCACTTTTTTAGTTCCCCTATGTAATTCAATTCAATTCAATTCAATATTCCATGCCCTGGTTCTGACATAGAATCAGCCAGGAGAACACATTTACATAACATAATCTATTTTGCCTTTCCCAGAGCAGAGGTTTAATAATTAAGGCTCCTCAAAACAAACCAAAGAGAAAAATGGGAAAGAATACTGCCAGCTTCTCCAAGAATTAATTTTAGCTCCAACTCTCTCCTATACACTCCTTTGGGAACTATAAAAAATAGGGGGCTAACCTAATAAAAAGCACATTAGTGTGACAACCTTGCTTAAAATCCCCCCAGTTTTGTAGTTTAGGAGTACATGAGGCTTCAGTGACTGATCTCCAGGGTATTTTCATTTGTTATGTTCTTCTAACTCTACTGATAATTACAATGAATTGGGCATGCACAATATTGATCTTTTTCCTTTCATCCCATGATGTGCATATGACTTAACATATTTGGTTAGGTTTGGTATATCCTAGAAAACTCTGGCTCCTTTATTGCTTCTTCTGCCCTGTGATGGTAACAGGAAGATAGGGTGCTTTATCAGTTAATCAATCAACAAGCATTTAATTAGTGCCTGTCTCGTTCCAGGCCCTGTGCTAGGTGTCATCAGTCAAAAAGAAGAGAAAACTGGTTTCCATGCTTTCTCTAACTCTTCTATGTGACAATTAGTACTCTCTATACTTCCAAAGAGAGCATGAGGGTATGGGCCAGTCAATCAGTCAATAAGCAAGCATCTTTCCTTCTACCCCTCACCATTCCCATATATAATATAAACTCAACTATTGGAGGGGAGGGGATGGGTTGTCAGTTCGTGGATCCCTGGCTGCTTTTACTGTTCCCCATTTCCTTTCCTTAATAAACAGGACTGAAAGTGACCTTGTGAATTTGAGAGATGGGGGTTTGTTGTATGGAGTGGCTTGATGGAAAGAGTAATTTCTTCATTAGAGAAAATGCTTACAGACAGAATACGTGGACAAGAAGTAGTTTAGATAATGAAGAATTGAGCTGAAATATAACAAGGCTTGTTCAGAGAGCCTCAAATTGTTTTATATTCTAATGAGGTTTAAATATCAACCTCCCAAGAAAGTATAATTATAAATATAACAAAGTCATTGAATTTCATTTTAATCAATCATCAATAGACACAGAGTCTTTTTGTGTTTCTTTTTTTTGTGTGCAGAAAATAGTTGTCCCATACCTACTTTGTATTATTCATTGACCAATATATCATCTAGATATTTCTCTGCCTCTACCACTGATTACAGTTATAATAGAGTGCTTCTAAGTCTAACACCTGTGTAATTCCATAAAAGGGCTTTGACCTTATCTGGAAAAACTTGGATGGTCCCACACTTTTTTAGTTTGTACCAAATCCTAATAAGTCTTAAGCAGTTTTTTTTGTCATTTGGGGGATGTGATGAACCAAAGAGTATGAAATAAACACCTAAACCTTTCCCATTACTCCTAGTAAGGGGATGCTTCCTTAGTACTAAATCCAATCCAGATGGTATATGTGTCCACAGCTAAGAGGTTTCTTAATAGAAGGTAAGAAACAAACATTTATTTAGCACCAACTATGTGCCAGGAATTGTGCTAAATGCTTTACAAATGTCATCTGATTTGTTCCCCCACAACAACTCTCAGGAGGTGGCTACTAAGCAAAATTAGTAAGAGAATGGACACAGAACAGCTGGATCTTAAGATCCAACAGTTCTCTTTACTAGGCAAGAGTATGCCAATCAGTAATTTCCTTTATAATCTCTAACAGCTAATTCTTCCCCTGTTGTGATGGAATTAGAACACAGACCTCCAGCAGGAACTACTTTCTTTTCATTTTCCCTTTCTTCCTTCCTCTTTTTGGGTAATGACTCCTTTCCACTTTGGTAATTCATTTCAAAACTAATCAGATCCTTCCTATAATTTTTCATCTTTAACAACCACATCTAAAGCCTAAGATTAATACCAAAGTATTATTTTTATATAGGCTTTAAAAATCACTTTGAAAAAAAATCTGTGTTTTCATCAATAGGCATGTGTGTGTGTTTTTACTGCCAACACTTCAATTTAAAGAGTTTTTATGAGTGAAAATTACTAAGTAATTAAATTCATCTTACCTGATCACAAATTTTGTGATGATAAATCTTGGACATTGCTTAATTTTTTCTATAATACCACTAATTGAAATTGATGTAGTGCTTTATATTTGTAAAACATTTTGAATAGATTTCCTACCCCTTTCCCTGATCCCAAATTTGCTTCTAACAACCTTTTTATGAGGTGGAGACCACAGAGGGTATTATCCTCATTTTACAGAGGAGGAGGCTTCAGAGAGAGGAAGCCATTTATTTTTGATCCCACAGTGAGCTTAGCCTTATTAATTTCATGTCCAGTGATCTTCACTGCACATCACGTGTGTGTGTGTGTGTGTGTGTGTGTGTGTGTGTGTGTGTATGTGTGTGTGTGTGTGTGTATGAAGGGACATCATGGAAGGACAAATTCCTAATTTGGTCTTACCTAGTCTAACTTGTGATTTTACACTAAACTAGTTATAATTTAACTCAGGCTTTCTTCATCTTTCTCATGTGGATTACTCCAGGTCAACTAGGCCAAAAGTTCCTTTTAGGGCAGGAACTGTCTTGTCTCTTTTTGTATACCCAGTGCTTAGCACAGTGCCTAGGACACAGTACTTAATAAATGTTAATTGATTGATTGCTACAATGGCTCCTGGGCCAGAAGTAGGAAGACCTGAGTTAAAATTCTGCCTTAGATACCTACTAACTAGATGATCTGGACAACCCATTTAATCTCTCTTTGTCTCAGTTTCTTCATCTTTAAAATGGATATAATAATAGCACCTACCTTCCAGGGTTGTTTTGAGGATCAAATGAGAAAATAATTTTAAAGTAGTTAGCACAGTAGATACTTTATCAATGCTAGCATTTTTAGCCTCCTAAATCTTCTGCCTGCCTCATCTATCCTTTCTCTAATGCATCCTTTGTGCTAGTTTCCTACTTAATAAGTTCACATAGTTCCTTATTATCTTTGAAATCAAATATCAATCCCTCTATTCACAACTTGGGCCCAAACTATCTCTGCAATATTCTGACCCATTATTCTTTTCTCCTTATTCTGTAGTCCAGGAAAACTGGGCTTTTTGCTATTCCTCACATATATTGCACTTTCACATCATCTTTACACAGATTGGCCCTTATGCCTACAACATATCTCTCTTCATTTCTGTTCCTTAAGAATATCTGATTTCTTTAAAAATTCAGGTCAAGTGTAATCTCCTTTCTGGATCCCCATAGTGGCTAGTGACAGCCCCATTCACCATCATACTTTACTCTTATCTTTACATTTATATTTCATATAAACTTATGTACATATATATTATTTTTTCTGATCAAGTGAGGACTGGTTCATCTTTGTCTCTGCAACCATAGCACCTAGAAAACAGACTGGTACATAGTAGTTGCTGAACAAAAGTTTGCTGATTTGAGGTGATTTCAATTATGAGTCAATGGCATATTGAAAGAAGGAGGCTTACTATATCCCTGGTCAAAGTTAAGGAAGTATGGCTTGGAATTCTTTATGTTGCGAGTCCCATGAGTTTGATCCTGTTTCTTTTATTTGTGTAGTTCATCATCTGAAGCTCTCCTTAACCCATTTTCTTCTCTTCCCTTTTGAATGTCTATTTGAGCCCCACATTTTTCTCTACTATTTTCTGTTTCACTTTCACATCTTAATTTATTGGATAAAGGAAAGATATGATGTGTAATGACAAAGATCATGTTAGTAACATTTCTCTTTTTTGATGTATAAGAGGAGTTAAATGACTTATTTTAAGGTTATACTGCAAGTTGATGGAATAATGGTTTGAGACACTCAGCTATAGGGCATAGAAGGAGCAAAGTTATTCCCCAATCCTCACAGAGATCCCTGGAACAAGGTTGCCATTTTAGGCTGAACACTGCTCACTGTGTGGTCTGAACAGAAATCATATGGGGTTAGCATAGCAGTATCCCTGAAACTTCACAGGGTTTGAGTATGCAGATATTTTCATATTATCCAATGGTTAAGCATATGCTTAGAGAGAGTAAAAATAATTGTGTGATTCTTATTTCCTTCTGGTCCCAATTTCCTCTCCTCTTCAGTGAACATTGCAGAAAGAAAAGGTTTCAGAGGTAGTTAGTCAATTAACATTTATTAAGGACCTATTATGTAACAGGGATAGTACTAACCACTGAACATACAAAGAAAGGCAAAGGGCAGGCCTGCTTTAATGGAATTAGTGGGGAGACAACATGCTAACAATAATGTATAAACTACAAATAGGATAAAATTGGAGGTTGTCAACAGAGGGAAGGCACTAGAATTAAGAACAATCAAGATTCTCCCCCCCCATTTTTTGCAAGAAGTGGAATTTTAGCAGTAAGCTGAAGGAAGTCAGGAAACCAAGAAGTAGAGATGAGGAAGGAAAGAATTTCAGGAATGGAGGACAACCAGCAAAAAAAGGCAGAGGATGGAGTATCTTGTGTGAGGAACTTCAAGACATCTACTATTATTGAATCACAAAGTGCTGTGGTGGTGTAAAGTGTAAGAAGTTTGGGAAGATTGGGACAAAGCATATTTAATCCTGGGTATGATGGGAATTTATTGAGTAGGGAGAGGAATACATGGTTAGACCTATAAACGGACAATTATTTTGGGTTTTTGTTTTATAGTTTTTCATGGCCAAATAATTTATCACTTGATGGTGTCACCTGGTAATGAACCTCTGTGTTTCACGTGGACTAGTCATTAGAAAGCAGACATACTAGCACCATGTTCAGATCTTTCGAGGATTTTTTGATTAGTCAATTAGTTGGCTGTGGGTAGGTAATGAGTCTTGCTCATTTTTTTTTATTTCTCCATGTATCTGACCAACAGAACTATGATTTTTGTCTTTAGGAAAGAAAAACAAAATGTGCTCATGTGCCCAGGGCAAACCCTCTCAAGTAAATTTTTAAGACAAATTCAACTAAACAAGGTGTGGCATGGAAGAACTAACAAATATATAAGGGCAAAGTTGGGGTTAGAAAGTTCATTTGTTAAAATCCTATTTTACCTGATGATTCTTTTGAAAGAATTTCTAAAACAAGTTGTTTCTATGCTGCTGAAGGAATGAAAATACTCTCATTTCCCTGGGACAAAGTCCTGAACTCCCAGTCTCAGATATACCTTTGTGGGTATGGTGTATTTTACAAAGTAAGTATTCCACAATGAATTTACTGGTGATTAATTTTCCTTTTTTATGAAAGAAAAGTGAAAACTACTCATAATTAATTTGCAAACAAACTATAGCACAGGTTTCTTTCTGGCACAATGGTTTGCAAATGTCAGGAATCAGAGAAAGGGATGGGTGAGCACTATATTTCCTTATTAGTCACACAAAGGGACAAAATGTTAAAACAGGCAAAGATAGGTAAAAAGCAAGAATCTATCATTTGCTTTAAGTTCAGAATTAAACAAGACCAACAGAAGGTATTGATTTAGTACAGGTTGGAAAGAGAAGGAAAATTCCACATGAAAGAAAGAAAGTGAGAATTGGAATGGTAATACAAATCTGATGCCAAATTTGATTAGGCAGCATAGCAATGAAGGGATAGGAGATTAAGGAAAAAAAGGTTGAGCATCCCAATATAAAGTATTGATGAAATCAGTGCAGATTTATCACTCTTCAAAACACACCTCACAAGGCATTAGTAGGTTGGGAAGAAGCCTAGATTAAAAATTAGGAGATGATTTTATTGTGGACTTTGACACAAACTAAATGTGGGATGTTGCGAAAGACATGTTACTTTTTTGTCTCTTATTGTACTCATCCAAAAAATGATGTGCATGTGATTTTATAATTGTGACATAGATAATGGAATATCATTGTGTATTATTTTACCAGAATACATACACATACACTTTACACATATAAGGAATACAAAGAAATATGGAAAAATGCAAAGTAAAGAATGCAAAATCAGAATGAAATACAAATTGATTGTTAATTTGTAAAGAAAACAACAATAACATATTCTAGATTAAAAATACAAAGGATTAGGAGGGAGTATGGAAACAAAAAAGGGACCTATATTTGTTTAGGTCAATATAGATTTGAAGCTAATTGTAAATAATTTGCTGTTTGTAGTCGTATAGAAGATCATTTTGCTTGTTTATTATTTTTGTTAAAGATTACCCAGTTTAGAAATTAATATATAAAACTAAGGGTTTTGAGCAGATGGTTGCTAAGTTGATTATGATGTTGACAGCTAACATTTAACTAGCTTTAAAATTTGTAAAGTGCTTTACAAATATTATCCCTTTGTATGCTTAGAGTATTTGCAGTAGATAAGTGTTCTATAATTCCTAATGCTCTATAATGCTATGATTGTAATACCTGTCCTCTCTGCTGAATTGTGACATGAAGTCAGAAGAGCAGAGTACATACAGTGAACTGGAATTTAGATCACTTTCTTAATCTCAGCACTTCCATTTGTTCATTATGTGATCTTAATCTATTCATTTTACTCTTCTAGGATCAAGAAGAGAAAATCTCATAGGTGATAAGTGGCTTACCTGAATAAATGATGAATTTTGGTGCTGGAAATATTGAATTCTGCCCTCAAAGTTATGAAATTATATAAATCCTTTGACTCAGATATACCACTACTGTGTCTGTACCTAAAAGGTATAAAAGAAAGGGAGAGGCCCATATATACAAAAATATTTATAGTAGATCTTTTCATAGTAATCAAGAATTAAAAATTATTGGGCTGTTTTCCAAATGAGGAATGGCTAAAATGTGGTATATGAATATAATGGAATGTTATTGAACTGTGGTAAATCATGAAATGGATAGTTGCAGAGGAAATTGGGAAGACCTCTACGAAATGATGAGGAATGAAGTAAGGAGAATTAGGTGAAAAGATAATAGTACAGTGGAGAAAAAGAACTTTGAAAGACTTTAAAACTCTGTTCAATGAAATTGATAAACTATGAGTCCTAGGGATAGAAGATGAAAAACCATGATTTGCTTCTTACCAGAGACCTGAAGGATTTAAATATGTAGAATGAGACAGAAATTTTTGGACATTGCAGGTAGGTGGCCCAGTGGATAGAGCACCAGCCCTGAAGTCAGGAGGACCCGAGTTCAAATTTGATCTCAGACACTTTGCATTCCCTAGCTGTGTGACCCTGGGCAAATGACTTAACCTCAATTGCTTCAGCAAAAAGCAAAAAAAAAATATTAATAACAGAAGAGGCAATGGGAGAGAGAAATAATAAACAACTGAAAAATAAATCTATAGGAGAAAGTTTCACACAACTTCAGGGTCAAAAATGGGATTTTGGAGATCATCTGGTCCAATTCTTTTTTTTTAATATTATTGACACAAAGACTTCCAGCTTCCTCCTGAAGGCTACAATTTTTTTTTCATTACATATGTCCAAATTTGTTTCTCTGCCAATTCAGCTTTGGCCTTAGGTACTCATGAGACCAAAAGTAAAAGTGTAATTTCCATTCCATATAAGAGCTCATAAAATAGTATATAATTGTTTTATGTCTTTAAGATTTCTTCAAATTAAATACCCCAAGTTTCTTCAACCTCTATTCAAATAATCAATGGATAGCCACTTTATTTTGGATGTACTATGACTTGACAATGTCTATTCTCAATGTTGTCTAGACATTAGACAGACTTTTTTTGTGAAATTGGGTTTTTCCTGTCACTAAAAATGTTTGAGTTCAGGTTAAGTGACCACAATCTGCTGCTTTCTAGACGGCTATGTAGTGGAGATTCCTATTCAGATATGGGCTTAGCTAGATCATAGAACTATAGGTGTATGGGACCTCATAGTCCAACTAATCTGACAACTGTATTTTACAGATGAGGAAAGTGAAGCCAAGTGAATTAAAATGATTTGCCCAAGATTGCACACACAGTTGGTATTAGAGGAGAGATATGAAGCACAGACCTCTGACACTGATGCTTTCTTCTTTTCACTCTCTGTGGTCCCTTCCTCCTTTAAGATTATATAAATCAATGTTTAATCCCTACAAAGAGAATAGACAGGGGCTTCCTTGCTTCTAAGGTAGAATCATTTTCTCTTTCTACAAATGAAACTTAGCAGAGCCTAAAGACCTCCAAGATAAAAAAGAAAATTGTCTCCATGGGTATCCTGTCTTCAGGGTACATTTTACATTTCTTTTATAAGCCCTTTGACATTTAAGAAAATAGAGAGGATGTCATCTTCTAATTTATAGCTAATATGACACCATCAAATCATCAGCAATAACCAAACAGATAAAACTGCAGAGGGAAAGGTCTGTGTAAAACATATTAAAGCCTTTAGAAATATCCTGAGGGATGGAAGATGGGAGAATAAGGAATGGGGATAAACATTGCTCCAGTGATACCTTGTAACTTAAAGAATCATTCCTTTTCTGTTCTGTTTAGAGCAGCAAGAGACCATCATCTATATTATTTAATAATAATAAATATAATTATAACTAATATTTATATAGTGATTTAAGGTCTTCAAAGTGCTTTACAAGTATTTGCTGATTTGATCTTCACAACAATCTTAAGAGATAGGTTATTTATTATCCCCATTTAACAGATGAGGAAGCTGAAGGTAAAGAAGATTTAGTGATTTGACTAGGTGCATCTAGCTAATTTGAATGAGGACCTAAACTAGAACTCAGGTCTTCTCAACTCCAGTGACTAGAAGAATGTCTCTTGCTTTTAATGGCTTGATATAACTTTACCTGTGGGGCTACCTCTCCAAAGCAGCATAGGTGGAAGGTGAAGCCACTAGGAACAATGGCTACAAGTTCAGCCTTAATTTAAAGGCCAGTGTTTGCAAAGCTCAGGATCAGAGAAGAAAGAATTGAACTTAATAATCATAAACATGTAGAAATAAAGTCAGAGTAGATTACAGTCTATCAAGATGTTGCTAATTGTTTTGTTTTTGTTTTATTTTGTTTTTACTCTTCCATCATATTGATTAGAAGATAAGATTTAGGTGTATGTTTTAATAAGGGTTACAAAATAAAAACTTTTCTTTATAATAGTATCCATATTTTATATAAAGTGCTTCTACCAGGTATTATAGCTCTGCCTCTATTCTTATCATTCAGATCTCAACTCAACTTCTCTTATTACTTTTCATACTTGTCATCACTCTCAGAAAACAGGTACATAGACAGAATCCTTTTGTCTTCCACTGCCCAAAGCATGTAGAGTTCATTGCCCCTGCCCCCAATTTTGCCTTGCTCTGAGCCCAGAAGATATCAAAAAGTGTGTGTAAAGTGAACTCAGGGATATGGAGAAAACAATTTTTAAGTAAAAAAAAAACCTAAAAAATTGGATCTGTTATCAATTTTCCCTAAAGAAGGGTACAAATTCCTTATCAAAAAGAAATGATTTGAATGTGTGGCAAAAATGTCCCATATTGAGATCTAAGAAGCTAAAGAAGAGGTTCCTTGAGGGTGAGAATTGTTTCATTTTGATATTTCATGACTGCTACCAGCTAACCATGATGCTGAGCGAGCTGATATCTCCCTCTCTGGGTTTCATTTGTCTCTTTTGTAAAAATCAAATGGATAATGAGAAAAATACACACAACACATATTTTTAATGCACATATTACTAAAATGAAACTGAACATCATGTCATTGTAAAGGTTAATCTTGACCCTGAGCAAAGAAGAGAAAATTAATCTACTTGACTTTTCTTTACTACAAAGGAAGGCTCAGTGGATGCGGGGGATATCTGAAATGAGAATGTCTTTGATAGAAAAAAAATCATCAATGATACTTTTATTAAAAAGAGATTTAAATAAAATATTTAAGAACAACTTTACTTTGGCACTTGATTTGTCTAAATGGTTATTAATAAAGTAATATGAAATTAAACAGGTAGATTAAACTACTTCTGAGGTCTCTTGAAACTTTGGATTAAAAAAAAATAGAAACTCCTTGATATAAATTCAGTTTTATGCTCTAAATGGTCACCAAATAAAAATAAAATAAAATGAAAGGGTCAAAATTTTTTATTGTAAAGATTGGCTGTCTTTGAGAGTGACAAAGAGAACCATGGGAGATATTAAAAACAGAAGATAATAAAATCATTTGTAAAAAATATTTTTTATTGTATTTTTTTAGCTTTTTATTTGTATAACATATGTATGGGTAGTTCCCCAACATTGATCTTTACAAAGCTTTCCAATACAAATTTTACCCCCAGTCCCCTCCCCTCCCCTAGATGGCAGGAAGTCCACTACATCTTAATAATGTTCAAATGCTTGAGAAGTTATGCAACAAAAATCCTATCTACAAGAAAAAAGAAAGAATCAGAGAAAGGCAACACAATGCAAGCAAATGTCAATAGAGATCATGAAAATGTTACGTTGTGGTCCATATTTCATGTCCCTCTTTCTGGGTGTATATGGTTTTATTCAGTGAACAACTGGAACTGGTTTGAGACAATTCTTTATTGCAGAGAGCCATGTCCATCAGAATTGATCATCATGTAATACTGTTGTTGCTGTGTATGATGATCTTCTGGTTCTGCTTGTTTCATTCAGCATCAGTTCATGCAAGTCCCTCCATGCCTCTCTGAAATCGTCCTGCTGGTCGTTTCTTACAGAGCAATAATATTCCATAACATTCATATACCATAATTTATTCAGCCACTCTCCAATTGATGGGCATCCCTTCAGTTTCCATTTTCTAGCCACTACAAAAAGGGCTGCCACAAACATTCTTGCACATGTGGGTCCCTTTCCCTCCTCTAAGATCTCTTTGGGATATAGGCCCAGTAGAAACACTGCTGGGTCAAAGGGTATGCACAGTTTGACAACTTTTTGAGCATAGCTCCAAATTGCTCTCCAGAATGGTTGGATCCGTACAGAGTTCCACCAACAATGTATTAGTGTCCGAGCCCTCCCACATCCCCTCCAACATTCATCGTTATCTTCTCCTGTCATTTTAGCCAATCTGACAGGTGTGTAGTGGTACCTCAGAGTTGTCTTAATTTGCATTTCTCTGATCAATAGTGATTTGGAGCAACTTTTCATATGACTAGAGATGGTTTTAATTTCATCATCTGAAAATTGTCTGTTCATAGCCCTTGACCACTTATCTATTGAAGAGTGGCTTGAATTCTTATATATATGAGACAATTCTCTATATATTTTAGAAATGAGGCCTTTATCAGAACCATTAAATGTCAAGATGATTTCCCAATTTGATGCTTCCCTCCTAATCTTGTCTGCATTTGTTTTGCTTGTACAGAAACTTTTTAACTTAATATAGTCAAAATTATCCATCTGGTGTTCAATTAGGTGTTCCAAGTCTTCTTTGGACATAAATTTGTTCCCTCTCCACAGGTCTGAGAGATAAACTATATTACGTTCCTCTAACTTGCTTACTAAGTCCCTCTTTATATCTAGATCACGAACCCATTTAGATCTTATCTTGGTATGTGGTGTTAGGTATGGGTCAAGCCCTAATTTCTTCCACACTAGTTTCCAATTTTCCCAGCAGTTTTTGCCAAATAGAGAGTATTTATCCCAAAAGCTGTGGTCTTTGGGTTTATCGAACACTAGATTGTTAAGGTTAATGCCTAGGTTGTCCTGATAACCTATCCTGTACCACTGATCTACTGCTCTATTTCTTATTCAGTACCAAACGGTTTTGATGACTGCTGCTTTATAATATAGTTTTCGATCTGGTACAGCAAGACCACCTTCATCTGCCTTTTTTTTTTCATTAATCCCCTTGAAATCCTTGACCTTTTGTTCTTCCAAATGAACTTTGCTACTATTTTTTCTAGATCTGTAAAATAATTTCTTGGGAGTTTGATTGGTATGGCACTAAATAAGTAGATTAGTTTGGGTAGTATTGTCATTTTTATTATGTTCGCTCTGCCTACCCATGAGCACTTCATATTTTTCCAATTGATTAGGTCTAATTTTATTTGTGTGGAAAGTGTTTTGTAATTTAGTTCGTATAGTTTCTGACTTTTCCTTGGCAGATAGATTCCCAAATATTTTATCCTATCATCTGCTATTTGGAATGGAATTTCTTTTTGTATCTCCTGCTGCTGAATTTTGTTGGTAATATATAAAAATGCTGATGATTTATGTGGATTAATTTTGAATCCTGCAACTTTGCTAAAGTTGTGAATTGTTTCTAGTAGTTTTTTAGTTGAGTCTCTAGGGTTCTCTAAGTATACGATCATATCATCTGCAAAGAGTGATAATTTGGTTTCTTCATTACCTACTCTGATTCCTTTTATCTCTTTTTCTTCTCTTATTGCTAAAGCTAACATTTCTAATACAATATTAAATAGTAATGGTGACAGTGGGGAGCCTTGTTTCACTCCTGATCTTATTGGGAATGGTTTTAGTTTGTCTCCATTACATATGATGCTAGCTGATGGTTTTAAATAGATGCTACTGATCATTTTAAGGAAAAGCCCATTTATTCCTATACTCTCTAGTGTTTTCAATAGGAAAGGGTGTTGGATTTTATCAAAGGCTTTTTCTGCATCTATTGAGATAATCGTATGTTTTTTGTTAATTTGGTTATTAATATAATTAATTATGCTGATAGTTTTCCTAATATTGAACCAGCCCTGCATCCCTGGTATAAATCCTACTTGGTCATAGTGTACTATCCTGGAGATGACTTTCTGTAATCTCATTGCTAATATCTTATTTAAAATTTTTGCATCAATATTCATTAGGGAAATTGGTCTATAGTTTTCTTTCTCTGTTTTCACCCTACCTGGTTTAGCTATCAGCACCATATTGGTCTCATAGAAGGATTCTGGCAGTATACCTTCTGTCCCTAATTTCTCAAATAGTTTGTGTAGTATTGGAATCAATTGTTCTTTGAATGTTTGGTAGAATTCACATGTAAATCCATCTGGCCCTGGAGATTTTTTTCTTAGGGAGTTGGTTAATGGCTCTATTTCTTTTTCTAATATGGGACTATTTAAATAATTTATATGCTCTTCTGTTAACCTCGGCAATCTATATTTTTGTAGATATTCCTCCATTTCATTTAGATTATCAAACTTACTGGCATAAAGTTGGGCAAAGTAACTCCTCATTATTGCTCTAATTTCCTCTTCATTGGAGGAAAGTTCTCCCATATCATTCTTGAGACTAACAATTTGATTTTCTTCTTTCCTTTTTCTTATCAAATTAACTAAAGGCTTATCTATTTTGTTGGTTTTTTCATAGAACCAACTCTTAGTTTTATTTATTAACTCAATAGTTTTCTTATTTTCAATTTTATTAATTTCTCCTTTTACTTTTATAATTTCCAATTTGGTATTTAATTGAGGGTTTTAATTTGTTCTTTTTCTAGTTTTTTAAATAATAAACCCAATTCATTGATCTTTTCTTTTTCTATTTTATGCAAGTAAGCATCTAGAGATATAAAATTGCCCCTTATAACCGCTTTAGCCGTATCCCACAAATTTTGGTATGTTGTCTCCTTATTGTCATTCTCCTGGATGAAATTATTGATTGTGTCTATGATTTGCTCTTTCACCCATTCATTCTTCAGGATTAGATTATTTAATTTCCAATTAACTTTTGGTTTATTTTCTCCTGGCTTTATATTGCATGTGATTTTTATTGCATCATGATCTGAAAAGGATGCATTTACTATTTCTGCCTTTCTGCATTTGATTTTGAGGTTTTTATGCCCTAACACATGGTCAATTTTTGTATAGGTTCCATGGACTGCTGAGAAAAAAGTAAACTCCCTACTGTCTCCATTCAACTTTCTCCATAGATCTATCATACCTAACTTTTCTAACAATTGGTTTATCTCCCTAGTTTCTTTCTTGTTTATTTTGTGGTTTGATTTATCTAATTATGAGAGAGCAAGGTTGAGATCCCCCACTAGTATCGTTTGGCTGTCTATTTCTTCTTTCCTCTCTCTTAATTTCTCCTCTAGGAATTTGTGTGCTATTGCACTTGGTGCATATATATTTAGTATAGATATTGCTACATTATCTATGGTACCCTTTAATAAAATATAGTTTCCTTCCTTATCTCTTTTGATTAGATCTATCTTGGCTTTTACTTGATCTGAGATAAGGATTGCTACCCCTGCTTTTTTTTGTTCACCTGAAGCATAATATTTTCTGCTCCAGCCGTTTACCTTCATCCTATATGTGTCACTATGTTTTAAATGTGTTTCTTGTAGACAACATATTGTGGGATTCTGGTTTTTAATCCAGTCTGCTATCGGCTTCTGCTTTATGGGAGAGTTCATCCCATTCACATTCACAGTTAGAATAACTAATTCTTTATTTCCTGCCATCTTATTTACCCAAGTTATGTTTTCCCCTTTCCTTTCCCCTTTCTCCCTTCCCCCCTCCTCAGTACTTTGCTTTTGATGACCCCCTCCCCCAAACAATACTCCACCCTTTAGATCCCCTCCCCCTGTTTTTACTCCTTTCCCCTGATTCTTCTATTTTCCCTTCTATTAGTTTGTCCCTTACTTTTCCTCCTTTCCTTCCCACTTCCCTCTAGCAACAGACAAGTTTCTATGTGAAATCAAATGTCTGATATACACTTTTAGAGCCCAACCTGATGAGAGTAAGATTTACACAGTGCTCATCTCCCTCCCCTCTTTCTCTCAATTATATTAGGTTTTCTTTGCCTCTTCAAGTGATTTTACCTTGTTTTTACCTCCTTTTTTTTTTAGATCTTATTTTACCACTTTTTCCCTCTTTTCCCCAGTATGACAACCTTTTCCCCTCTAGTTCTCTTTTTCATATTATCAAAGTAATATCTAGTTAATTATACCCCCAAACTTTAAGTATCCCCCTAGAAAAAATAAAGTTCTCAAGAGTCCTTTCCTTTTTACCTTTTTATGCATCTCTTGAGTTCTGTGTTTGGTTGTCGAATTTTTTGTTCAGATCCGGTCTTTTCATTAGAAATAGGTGAAATTCACCTATATCATTGAATGACTATCTTCTTCCCTGGAGGATAATGCTCATTCTAGCTGGATAGATTATTCTTGACTGTAATCCAAGTTCCTTTGCCCTTCGGAATATCTGGTTCCAGGCCCTTCGATCCTTCAGTGTGGAGGCTGACAGATCCTGTGTGATTCTAATTATTGATCCTCGGTATTTGAATTCTTTCTTTCTAGCTGCTAGCAGAATCTGTTCCTTGGTGCTATAGTCCTGAAATTTAGCCACGATATTCCTTGGAGTCTTAATTTTGGGGTCTCTTTCAGGAGGTGATCGGTGAATTCTTTCAATGGTGATTTTGCCCTTTGTTTCTACAATCTCAGGGCAGTTTTCTTTCAGGATTTCCTGGAAGATAGTGTTTAGATTCTTTTTTTCAACATGGCTTTCAAGAAGTCCAATAATCCTTAGATTGTCTCTCCTAGATCTATTTTCCAAGTCAGTTGTTTTTCCTAGGATATATTTCATATTTTCTTCTAATTTTTCATTTTTTTGTTTTTGTTTGACTGATTCTTCAAGTCTTAGTGAGTCATTCACTTGCATTTGTTCAATTCTTATTTTTATAGTGTTGTTTTCTTCAGTTACCTTTGTAAGCTCCTTTTGTAACTGGCCAATTTGTTCACTGCACTCTTTTTCCACTTCACTAATTTTATTTTTTAATAAATTAGTGTCTTTTTCATATCTCTTTTGCAGGTCTAAATATCCTTCTTGCAAGATACTGTATCCTTCTTGCACTGATTTCAGTTTATTTTCCCATTTATCCTCCAGCTCTCTTTTGAGGTTCTTTATGCAATCTTCCAGAAAGGGCTTTTGAAAAGGGGACCAGTGAAGGTCCTTGCTGATTTTCTCTGGAGTTTTGTCTAAAGGAACCTCTGGATCTGGGGTCAACGTTTCTTTGCCTTGATAAAAGCTGTCTATGGTGAGAGCTGTCTTTTGCTTCTTCATCATTTTTTTTTTTTTAGATAGCGTGGATATCTCTTTAAGGTAGGGAAAAAGAAACAGCGGCTGAAAAAGCTTTGCCCTGGGGCACTTCGGCGAGTTGACTTAAGGTGCTGGGCCAGTGGGGGCTAGGACTAAGTCCGAATTACTCCTTAAACAAGGCAAGTCTGCCAGAACACCTGCCCCCAATCAGGGCAGAGTGTCCCGAGTGCCTCAGATAAACTCCATGTGTTTGGAATTTGGAGTTTGGCATTTAGAATTTCTGCCATAATGAGCTGAGCTGAGTCCCATCCTCACTTCTGGCCTACACAGGGGTTGTCTATTTATCTCTCTGTCCGAGTCCGACTAACTTGATATGAAGTTCTCCAGAGAGCCGTGCCCAAATATTTCTGAGTTCGTTGACTTGAAGATCAGTTCAGAGGCTTATTTTATTGTTGATTTGAGAGAAGATCGGAGGAGAGGCAGAAAGTCACCTTTTCACTCCGCCATCTTGGCTCCGCCCCAGCATAAAAAATATTTTAAAAGGGATTCTTAACTATTTTATGTCATCAGTCCCTTTGATAGCATGGTGAAACTTATAAATACTTTCTCAGAATAATGTTTTTAAATGCAGAAAATAGAGTACATAAAATTACAAAGAAATGAATACTATGGACATATTTTGTCAAAAATATAAAAATGTCAAAATATTTTAAAATTCCACCAACCTCAAATTAAGAATTTTTGAATGATCTCTCAGTTGTCTTATAACTCTTAAAAACTGCAATCATGTCATCTTCCCTAAAGTTTGTCTGTCTCATAATGTGACTATTGACTTTAACCTCCATAACAGCCAAACACTTCTACCAACAAATATTTGTTTCTTTTGGGGGGGAAGTTCTTAAGGCCTGTCAGCTGTCTGGTTTCATACTTTTATCTCATTCTCACTAGTTTGTCTTTTTTGTAGGAGGGAGGAAACCTGCTTACTTATCTGTTAAGGTCCTCAAAAGCTGATAAGTTTCTGCATTGTGTTGTTGCCCTTCTTCTGTTAATTGTCCAACACTTAATCAACAAGTAGTTTCCCAAAGAGCTGAAAGTTTCCATGATTTGGGCAGAGCCAAAGTCAACAAAGATGTTAATTACCTGCTATATTGGTTTCTTCAGGTATTGCATTTCACATCAGAAGAGTGCTGAATTTACCCGGTGGTAGTCAGGATCCCTTACATCAGAAAAAACAAATCCAAAAAATGAAAGGCAATGGACATACCAATGGGGTAATCACTAATGTAAAGCTGTCCTTGTCAGCTGAATATAAACTTAGCAGAATTTCCAGGAGCCAGTCTTGCTCACTAACTATTGATTTCTGGCTTATTATCAAATAGGAAACAAATCAATGAATAGAAACAGAGCGACAGTTAGAAATCACTGACCAAGAGAGTGGCCAGAGCTCTCTGATCAGATGAGAAGAAATTGGAGGTTGGGAAATCTCTAGATTAATCAATCACCATTTTGCTGGCGGGAGCTGAGAACCTTTAGATCCTCCCCAGATAGTAAGAATGAAGCTAAATCCTCAAAAGGGGGAATTTTAGTAGATAAATTATGTTTCTGGTTCCCATTCCAAAAAGCTATTTTAAAAAGTTATTGATATTTATGGGAGCAACTATGGTTTCATCATCATGAGTAATACTTCAATAGGACAGATCATATGATGTTTCCATAGTAGATATTTTTTACAAGTTACTAAAGACAAATTTAGTAATACTAGATTTAGACAGGAACTTAGAAGTCATCTAATTCAAACTTCTCATTTTATAGGTAAACAAACTGAGGTTAAACAACTTTCTAAAGGTCAAACTACTAATTGCTGCTCAGTTAATCAATAAGTATTTATTGATCACTCATTATATGCTAGGCATTGAGCTTAGTACATGAGATATAAAGAAAGGTGAAAGACATTCATGCTCTTACATAGTTCTTTGTCTAATAACTGAGACATAAAAAACAACTAAGTACAAACAGACTATTAAAGGATAAATTGGAGCTAATCAACAGAAAAATGTTTCTTGTAGGATGGAAAGGCTTGTCCTTCTAAAATCTATACTTTTTCATATAAGCACATTTCCTTCTCTTCAGTCATTTATGTATATGGAGACAAGTGTTAGTGTGATTATTATATAAACTTTTTGTAAACTAAAAATGCAAGGACCTTAGAAATCTTATCTATCCAACACATTTAAGAAATGAAGAAAAAAGATCAGGAGTGGTAAAGTGATTTGTTAAGGTCACCTGGCTAGCAAGGGGCAGAGCAGGAATTAAGAGTCTAGACCTTTTGACTCATTGCCACTAGAAAGACAATATTGGGATTATGTCCTAGTTTTCCCTTGTCTGTCAAAAACACAATCTTATAGTCATATACATCCAGAGAGAGGCCTGTGGGAACTGAGAATGAACCACAACACAGCATTTTAACGCTTTCTGTGAATATTTCCATGCATTCTGTTTTCCTTCTTAGGTTGTTTTTTTTCTTCTTCTCTTTCTAGATCTGATGTTTCTTGTGCAGTAAGATAACTGTATAGATATGTATACATGTATTGTACTTGTCATATAATTTATCCTATCTAGCATGTATTAGATTACCTGTCATCTAGGGGTGGAGGGCGGGGGGAGGGAAAGGAAAAGCTTGGGAAAAAAAAGTTTTTTTGCAAAGGTCAATGTTGAAAGGTCACTCATATGTTTTGCAAATAAAAAGCTTTATTTAAAAAATATTTAAAAAAAAAACACAATCTTAGCCTTTAATCTTTCCTTATAAGAACTGTGTATACAGCACTGCTGTTAATGTCCTCTTGACAAGTTCCAGTTTTTCTCCGTAATTCTGAAAGGGTAGCAATGTACACAGGGTTAGGTGGTCTACAGCTTTAAATATTCTTTGAAACAATCAATAAGTTACCATTTAGATTTTGTGCCAGGGATCATGTTAGGTATAAGATATACAAATACAATCAATGGCTTATTCACAATAAATATGTTTGGATGACTAATTCATGCTTGAGGTAGACCTTATTCTAGGACTCTGACATCCTTTTCAGGTCTGAGTTCCCAAGAGTCTTTGAAACTAAGAAGATTATGTTTTAGTTCTTTTTAAAAGGGACAACACTTGAACAGTCTAAGTCTTCCTCTTTATGACCAAATCAAATACAATTTAGTGTACTATTTAGTCATTGTACACATTTTATTTATTTTGGATTACATAAACAAAAAGCACTTAGGCATCTTTTTTTTAAAAAATATTTGTCTTTAAAAATATTTCTGCCCATAAGTACATGAGAGAAGAAGAGAGAGAAGGAGACAGAGACAGAGAGACAGAGACACACACACAGAGAAAGAGAGAGAGAGAGCGAGAGAGAGAGAGAGAGAGAAGAGAGAGACAGAAAGAAAGACTAAATATCAAGCCTTCATTGTCTCATGAAGAGTTGTGGAGTTGTGTAATAAGAGAGAATGGATATTGATTCAATTATACCAATCCAATCCAACAAACATTTATTAAGTGCCTACTATGTACCAAACATTATGTTAAGCACTGGGAATGCAATTAATAATAATAAAAAATCTTCTCTCTAGAAGTTTACAATCTAAGGGAGGGGAAACAATATGCAAAAGGAGATAGGAAAGAGGGAAGTCTGGGAGACCAAAAAAAGGTAAGATGTGAGGAAAGGAGAAGGTACTTGTTTTTTGAATTTGAAACTAAGTAGAGCAGTAGATGCAGAGTGGAGTGAGCTGAAAATCCAATTTCTGTCCTCTGTAAAGGAAGACATAGAAAAGAGTTTGTACTCCATCTTCCAAGTCTCCAGTTAGAAGGGAGAGAAGTACTGTCAGCAATTGTGTGTTGCTGAGATCTTCTAGTGTTTCTAACTTTTCATGATCCCATTTGAGGTCTTCTTGACAAAGATACTGGAGTGATTTCCATTTCTTTCTTATTATCTTTATGAGGTAACCAATACAAAAAGGGTTAAATAATTTGTTAGAGTTACACAGCTAGTAAGTACTTCAGGGCACATTTGAACTCAGAAAGATGAATTTTTCTGACTCCACGTCCAATACTCTATCTACTGCATCACTTACCTATAGATGAGATTAGAAATTATGAGCTTAATCTGTCAGGATCCTATTGCCCAAGAGATCAAAAGCAAAATATGAGGACATATCTATATAAATGCATTTATAGAAGCACACATTTTCCACTCAGTTGTAAAGAACTAGAAAATGAGGGGATGCCAATCAATTGGGGAATGATTGACAATTTATGATATACGAATACCATATGATAAAATCCTGTTATTCTGTAA
This sequence comes from Myrmecobius fasciatus, assembly GCA_023553655.1. NCBI lineage: Eukaryota > Metazoa > Chordata > Mammalia > Dasyuromorphia > Myrmecobiidae > Myrmecobius > Myrmecobius fasciatus. The sequence goes on from JAJPUD010002565.1 coordinate 112,303, forward strand.
GAAATGATGAATGACACAGTTTCAAAGAAACTTGGAAAGACTTATGGACTGATGCAGAATGAAAGTAGAACTAGGAGAATAATTTATCCAATGAGAACAATATTATAAAAGCAAATAATCTTGAAACATTTAAGAACTCTAATCTCAGATTTTTAGTTTATAGAAAAGTCTGCTCAGGGAGTATTTAATAGAGTCCATCACGTCATTCTCTTGGCTGCCTGGTAAAAGATTTGAAGCAATAGACCAAAGATGGCAGAGACTCATTTCTCCCAAATTAGAATGAGAAATGGCTTCCCTTTCAATAGATTTTAAATAGAAGCTGGAGGACCACTTGTGAGAGATTTGGTGGAAATGAGAAGATTCTAGATGGCCTCTGAAGTCTTTCCAACTTTCAAAATGGTTTGAGTCCTGTTAGTTTACCAAAGGCAATATTGTGTGGTCGAAGGAAAACTGTCTATGAAAGCATGCTCTGAAGTTTTTGTAAGAGTTTTTGTGCTGTCATTAATTTACTTTTGGACCATGTTTCTCTTTCTTTTTATCAGTTTCCTAATAGAATAGAATTGAAAGATGCTTTTGAATTTAAAATTTTCTGATTCTAAAGATAGTCAATTGAACTTTTTTCCCCAAAAGGGATGTGGATAAAACATTCTAATAAAATGTCAAAGAGATTTTATAGTGTGCATCATTTTGATTTTCTTTTTGCTTCCTGTTTAGCCCCTGTAAAGAAGAATGAGCACTTCACTGGCCATCGTTTATCTGCGTAAAGAAAAGGATATGGGTTTGCCTCAAAGCCCTACAATGTCTGATGAAAGGAAATCAAACTGGCAGGCCTACATTTCCTTCATTCTATTAGAAAACAAAATTGTCTTTTGGAAAAGTTGGGATGCTTGGGGGTTGGGATTGGCTGAAAAAAAAGCAGCTGCTGCTAAAAACTTTTCAAATGTAATGTAAGAAAGAGCTGGGAAAATACCACAAAGTGAAATGTTATATGCTTGTGGTCAAATTGACGCTCTAAATTTGGACAGTGGAATTTGGTGGGAAAATGCGAAATGTATCAGGGGGTTACACAAAGAACTTGGATTTTCTTTGTATAGCAAATCACTATTTCTAGAGAAGCTGGAACATTGTAATAATTATAGCTCTTAAATTTTACAGGGCTTCAGCAATTTCCAACTTTCTCCTTACAGCAGCTCCATGAAGTTAATGGTACATGGAGGCTCCATAATATTCACTGTCATTCCAAGATAGATCTGTGATCTCCCTCTTCACCTACTCACTTGGGCAAATAAAAAGCAACCTAGACCTTCTTATCTTGTCTAACTCTTGTCCAAGCCCTCCTAAATAAATCCAGAGGACTCTATTTAATTTATGAGGGCTTTCCTCTGGTTCTTTTAATATTTTGGGGAATAATATATTTCACTCTCATAACACAAATGATCTAAATATGGAGACTTCTTTGACTTTATTGAAAGTATAGGGGACTATGCCAAGCTCATCCATATGAGAATATGAATTATTTTTATGACTTCTCTGGTCCATCTCCAGAAAATCAGTTGAAATTTTATTAGAAGCCTTTCTATATGATTGACATGCAGAATGCCCCTGAGGACAAGGGCAGGGAGCTGTATTTTAAGAACTGATTTCTTGATGGACTTCAATACTTTATGACTTCTCTGAGTAACTTCTCCACTATTGGTTAGAAAACTCATTGTTGGAATCACCTTATTATCCTTAGGATCTTATCAGACTTGATCCTCTACCTCATCACTAGCCTTTACCTATTTCACAGAAAGGTGGGATCATGAACTCCTAAACTGCCATTTAAGGAGAGTTCAGCTCAGACATTTCTTAATTTCTCAAGTGCTTGCACTTTTTTGGGATTTCTCTGACTTATCCATCATGCCTTCATGAGTACCTTCTCCTCATTCCTACCCCCTCCCCATTTTAACTTCCTTTTGTGTTTTGCCTTCATTCATTAGACTAAACTCTTTGAGGATAAGGATTGCCTTTCTTTTTTGTGTTTGGATCCCCTGTACTTAGCACAATGCTTGTCATATAGTAGGATGTAATAAAAGTTTATTCACTGTAGACTCATCAAAATTAAAGATTTTTAGCCTGTATTAGAGATTAATTACATGAGGACAATATGACATCTACATTCAGGTTCACATTGGTGTCCCAAAACTCCATGATGTACAAGAAATTTGTGGAAGCTTTCTTCCAGGTCTGATTTCTTACAGGTTCAAAGAACTCCTTGCCCCAACCACTGATAAATTTAAGGATATGGAGAAAAAGTTATATCTTTATTTCCATTTCCCTCTAAGTGAAGTTTAGTATTTCCTTATTTTAAAATGTTTTCCTGAGAAATGGCCCATAAATTTTTCTAGAATGACAGAGAGGTGATACAAAAAAGTTTAGAATCTGACACTTAAGGTCTCTTGATTTGAGGAATATCTATTATTCTTTAATCTCTCAAAATAATTGACCAATGTTCTTTTCTGACCACACATTTTATTAATATTAATTTTATACCACAGGTTACATTAAAGCATTGTGGTTAATATGCTGCAACCAACATTGAAGTTGGGAAAATTAATTGATTTGTTCAGTGTTACATGGTTAGTAAGTGGAAAAAACTTAATTTTTACCTATCAAACCCAACTACATCATGTTGCTTCTCTTGTAGGGGGAGAGATGTAAGAAAAATACAAAGTGGAGTGAAATGTTATTTGGCAATTTGAAATTATCTAGTAGCACCTATTAGATGATTAAGCATCAAAATTTCTTCTGAAAATTTAAAAGCTTGATGCTAGTCAATTATAATAAAATACTACAGACCATGCATTCATGAGTTAAAATTGTATACAATAATAACACAACTTTTCTTCTAGTATAGAACTTGGAATTATGATTTCATGGTTATAGTTCTCTCAAGATGAGAAAATTCCTTCTATGAAGGCTCGTCATTTCTCTGCAACTTGGAACCTTGTGTAGTTACCTAGAGCAGATAGCAAAGATGGCAGAGAAATTTCAGAACAGGTCTGCCTCACTTGGGTAAAAGAGAGGTGCAGTTCAATGCAGGTAGTGTACAGATAAGCCAACAGGAGGATCTTAGCCAAAGCACAGATCAGCAACTTAAGCATCTTGGTCTTGGTTCAGCAGGCAAGTGGTGTAGCAGGCCAGTTGTGACACTTCAAACCCTAGCACAGAAGGCAAATAGACAGTTCTGGAATCCTGGCACAATCAGCTGGGCCACTCCAATACAGTAGGAGGGGAAAAGAGGAATATGAAAAAAATGCTCTAAACCACTACTAATTTGAGAAATGGGAATTAAAACAAATCTGAAGTACCAGCTCATATATATCAGATTGGCTAATATGACAGAAAAAAATAATAAATTGCAGAGAAGATATAAGAAAATTAGAACACTAATACATTGTTAGTAGAGTTGTAAATAGATCCAACCATTCTGAAGAGAAATTTGAAACTATGGCTAATGGGCAATCAAACTGTGCATAGCCAGGATATACCAGTACCAAAGAGATTTCTTAAAGAGATCATTAAAAAAAGGGAAAAGGTCATAGTTCAAATATGTATGTATGTATGTATGTATGTATATATATCTTTTTGTGGTGGCAAAGATTTGGAATTGGAGGGAATGTCTATCAATTGGGGAATGACTGGACAAGTTTTGGTATTTAGATAATGGGATAGTATTGTATAATAAGAAATGATGAGCAGGCAGAAAAACTTAGAATGACTTACATGAATTAATGCAGAGCAAAATAAACAGAACCAAGAAACATTGCATTCAGTTATAGGAATCTTGTGTGATGATGAACTATAATAGACTTAGAACTTTTCAGCAACACAATGATGCAAGACAATTCCCAATGATTCATGATTAAAAAATACTATCTATATCTATAGAACTAACTATGGAGTTTAAAGATAGATTGAATTGTATTATTTTCAATTTTTTTCTCATGTTTTTCCCCTTTTATTCTGCTCTTTCTTTTACAACATTACTAATATGGAAATTTATTTAACTTGATTGTACATATATAGCCATTACCAGATTGCTTTCTGTCTTGGGGATAGGGGACACAGGGAAGGAGGGAAAAAATTTTTTTTCCCTTTACTGCCATAGTTTCTCTTTTCATGTTTACAATCTTAATCTTGACAGAACCTTGCCCTTTTGGGGAGAATTGCCTTATAGATATTTGTTTTTCTATCTATACTTTCTTTAAATCATTTGAAAAGTAGAATGTATATGAGACTATGGTTGGCTTTCTTCTTATTCTCTATTAATGTAACCCAAAATGAAATTATCACTTCTTCCCATGGCATCTATTGTTTTTTAATTAAGTAACCAATCTTTCTTTTATAGTGATAAAATCATTCAGGGATTTGTTGTTAGGTATTGCTACCAATCATGTTTATCAATCTACATAGCCATTTAAATAACTATTTTATTAAATGCTAAGCATAGATCCATTGTGTACACACACACACACACACACACACACACACACACACAAAATCCAAGCATACATTTTCACAGATCTGATATAATTTTTAGTTATATCAACATGATGGATTTCATGCAATTTTTATAGAGAACACAGAGGAAGCTAAATCAAATATATATATATATACATATATATGTATATGTATATAAAGGAATAGATAGCAGGAGGGAAAGAAAGATGAAATTATAAACTGATCAACAAACATTAATGGTTCTAATTGGAATTAGGAGACCCTTAATTAACACTACAGCTATAGCAAGTGACAGAAAATGTTGACCCTAAGTAAATAGAATTAATAAAATGAGCCAGAAATTTTTCCACCACCAACTAGTTAATAATGTTAGCTAAAGGTTGATGTCTCAGTTAACTTCTGCAAACTCTAACTAATGATGGGATTTTCTTCCCCTAGCAAATGGTAGTAATATTAAGGTTCTTTTATGAAGTTGTTCAGGATGAAGTACAGAATAGAAATGACATAACCACTTCTTTTATCTTTAGAAAGTTAAAATAATCATTAAACCAAGCCAAAATTTCAATTATTTTCTCTGTTTTTGATAGAGAGTTACAGAAGATAACTCAAAATAAAACAAATACTACTACCATATCATGGATCGATAGTAAACTTATCATGTTTCCTGACATTCTCATCTATTTCCTTCATGTATTCAGGGTGTCTCTCTCACTAAATTCTGTCTGTAGTACTTTTCCCAAGTGATTTTCACCCTTATTTTTTTGAGTTCTAGATTACTTAGAATGAGCAGATATGCTTATTCATATTTTACATCTAATATTCATTTGTTGATATAAGGATATCTTTTTAGAAATATTCTAGATATGAGATCATACTACTAAGCCCCTGTGATCCTAATGAGAATGAAATTGCTTTCTTGTATTAGAAACTCTAATTATATCTTAGTACTAGTAGCTTATTCCGAATAGAATACAAAGGACTGGATGAATCAGTGGTCCTATCCAATTCTTAGATTCTATGATTTTGCAAGGCCTCTGAATATAGACCACACCTCTCTAAATAACACTATTTAAAATAATATTTTATTTTTATAAATACACACAAAGATAGTTTTCAACATTTACTTCTGCAAAAAGGACTGCAATAAATATAAAATAATACTCTGAAAGGGAAGAACAGTTATACAATGAAAAAAAGTTAGCTAAAATAATTATAAAAAGTGTTTTGTATATATTTGTGGCATTTCCTCAAATCACTACTTTATTTTATTCATGTTTATAATTTCCATTTGTTTTCCTCATTTACATTGCATTTTTCTTAACAAGTGTAAAATTTTAGCCCACAGACAAATTTTGTACAAGATATGGAGAAAAAGTGTGATCTCTATTTTGGAACAACAATATTCAGACCTTATAAATCACAATCAAACAATACATTCTTCTAGTTCTTAAGATATTTAGTGAGCACTATCATAAAATGGAAAAGTATTAGATCTATCAAAGGACATGAATTTCCATCTCACCTATTATTTATAACCTATATGACATTGGTCAAGTCATTTAAATTAGGCCTCAGTTTCTCAGCTAAATGGGGAAGAGTTGTATTAGATGGGATATCTCACTCATCCTCCTTCAGAGATCCTTTCCAATTTTAGGGATCCTTTCATTTCTAAGAGGTGGTGTTATATAGCAAAAAAAATATTTAAAATTAGAAGACCCGGGTTTGACATCTGCCTCTAACACTTTCAAACTGAGAAGTTGCATACAATCTAATCTTTCTTAGCTTGTCTCTTTATTTATAAAAGTGCCTGGCATAAAGTAAATGTTTAATTAATGCTCTACCCATGTATCTATACATCTATCTGATCGACTATCTATTGAATTAAGATAATAATACTTTCAATCTCAATAAAGAAAGGGAAGCATAAACATGAAAATGTTAAATAAATATAAGTTGCAGTTATTTCAACTAATTTTTTGTTGTAAGGGGGACAAAGTAAACAGCAGAACTTGATTCATGAGCATAGCAGCACAGTTTTTCTTCCTTACACCCAAATCCCAACTCATCCCATGAAGATCAGTAAAAGGATCTGGGACTTTTCATCCTGGAAAATAGAAGAATTCAGAGTATTTGAAGGATTTTAAAGAGGAGAGCTGGACAACAAGAAAGCACAGTGGATAGAGCACTGGACATGGAATCAGGAAAATTCAAAATCAACCTCAGACACTATTAAATGTGACACCGAGTAAAACATTTAACCTCTATTAGCTTCAAGTAACTCTTCCATAAAATGGAAACACTGATATTCCTTTTCTCAAACAGTTGTTTGTATTTTCATGGTTCCAAGTTCATTCACCAACATCATTGTTTCTGGCTAAACAGCCTCCAACTTGTCAGACATTACTACCCTCTTATTACCAGCTCATAGATTTTCCATATTCCAAAGAGCACACATTGTAAAAGCACAATGAGTGTGCTGCTTCAGACCGCAGGGTTATATTGCCCACAAAGGTAATATTGATTGGGTATAAATTAAATTATTAGGTATTTGATTTTAAGCGTATTCATAAGCTACAGGGTAATTTATCCCGTTTTCTGATGATTTGGTTTGTGGGCTTACTTCTCGTGGGAATGTTCTCTGCTCCTATCTTCTACCGAAACCTTCTCAATGAAAGTCGTTGAACAATCCCCAGTCATCATTCTCTCCATCCCCTACTCACTGTATTGTCTTATTATATTCAACAGAAGGATAGATAGATAAATAGACAGGTAGATAAAGTAATAGACAGACAGCAGTTATAGAGAGAATTTCTTAAGAAATTCCTGTGTGCCAGACATTGTACTAAATGGTGGGGGTATAAATATAAGAGATCTTTACTCCCATGGAGTTATTATTAAAATGGAAAAGACAACAATAAATGGATACTAGAAAGGAGAAGGGGGAACAAGAATTGGGTAAGTACCTACTCAGGTCACCACAGTCATTAAGAAGAAACAATTTAGAAAGGATCCAGGTAAGAAGGAAAATGACTGTGAAAGAAGTCTTAAATCAATGTTTGTTCTATGAAATTAGTCACCAAAGAAGTCAGAAGAGCTTCAAGATAGAAGTTTTAGGGTAGGGAAGCAAGTTGGCAGGTAAAGGGAAGGATGCTATTTCAAATATCAAAGGCATACTATTTTCTTTTGGAATTCTCATAGTTTTGATGAAAGTATGTATAATTAGTACTGTGCTTGTAGAAGACATTACTGTGTTTTTCATCATTTTTGGCCTGGACTATTATAATGACCTTTTAACTGGTCTCCCTTTTAAAAATTTCTTCCTTCTGGTAAAGTAGAAAGAACATTGGCTCTTAAAGTCAAAGGACATGGTCTAAAATATTCTAACACTACCTCATAAATTTAGTCAAGTCACTTAGTCTTTAGCTGTGGTTTCTTCATCTGAAAAATAAGATGATTGGGCTTGATGGTCTCTGAGGTCACCCATAACTCTCATCCATGATCCTATGTGGTCATAATCTTCATTTCAAGGAAATTTTAAATGTTCCCTATTGATTACTTATTGATCCATCATATCTTTGCGAATGACTTTAATTCCTAATTTACTATACTCTCCTATTTAGCATGGAGCAGCTAGGTGGTGCATTGGATAAATTTCTGGGCCTAGAGTGAAGAAGACTTATCTTCCTGAGTTCAAATTGGAAACTTCCTAGCTTTATGAGATTTGCCTCAGTTTTCTCAACTATAAAATGAACTAGAGTAGGAAATGGCAAATCACTCCAGTATATTTGTCAAGAAAATCCCAAATGACTGAGCAACAACCTATCAATTTAGCCCAATCTTAGATTTAGAGTTGGAGAGGATCTTAGAGACCACATCCAAATCCTCATTGTATAGATGAGTAAAATAAGATGTGAAGAACTTTAGTGACTTCACCAAGAACACAGAGGAGTAATGGAAATTTTTAGATTTTTAAGGAACTTTTGAAAAATGTAGTTCAACCTTCTCATTTTAGTAATGAAGAAATAATTGAAGTTAAGAGAGTTCCTTTTCATAATTTATAGTTCTTGTCAAATACTAATTATAAACAGGCAAACAGTCATGTGCTTTTGTCCACTTCCCATTTATTAAAAATAACAATAAAACAGCTGACATTTATATAGCAATTTAAAGTTTGGAAACACATGCAATGATAGAGTTCATTGCTGAGCAATATGTGATTTTTAGATGTAATCATATGAAATAAGAGATGAATAATGAGATGTGTTTACAAAGTGAGAAACAGTTCTCTCTGATAGATTTAGATTATAATCCCCACTGAAGGTGCATCTTTGCTCAGTGGGTTAGTCAACTCAGTTCCCTGAGCTTATTCCTCTCTACAGCTCAATTCAACTGCCAAATTTAGTTCTCTAAAATTCACACTCCTTTGTGGCAGAACTTTAGCTTCTTGAAGTTATTTCCAGCCATATCCTTTGTTCCCTGATACACACACACACACACACACACACACACACACACACACACACATGCACGCACATATATATGTATGCATATACTCTTCAACTGACATTTAAGGGTCACCTACATCTTTTGCTTGGTCAATGATCTTGATCAGTAGTGTCAAACTCAAATAGGAAAGGGGACCACTAAATTTCAAACTACAGATTTATTCACAAAGTATTAACATTATCTATGTTCTAGTATATTTTATTTATTGTGATAACTGACCCATTAAGCAAAGATGCCAAACCTGGTCTGCATGAAGGTACCAAAAGAAGAAAAAGAACAGTGATCTGCAATATCTGAAGCTTGACTTGGTCTGGTTACATTGTTTTCTCATTAAGGTATCATTTTCTTTTTGTGCTTTCAATGTATTGCAAACCATTTTTTGTTATCAAATTATTTGCAGTAGGCATTCAGTAACTCCTTGTTTAGAAATGGCTTTATGAAGATTGATCTGATTCTAAGCATAGTCTTACGTGAACTTGAGCAAATATAACTCTTACAAAAGGAATCAATGTCCAAAGGCACAAGCTTCTTCTCCATTGTCTCAAGATCTTTCACTGTCCTATGGTACAATTGTGACAAGCCAGAATAACCAAGTATCAGGTTGCCAAGGTGCCCCTTCTCTTGGTGCCCATTTCCTAACTACAGCAAGTCACCATACCCAATATTCAGTTGCCATCATACTCCTTCTTCTAGTGTCTACCTCTCACCCACAATCCTTCTCCTGGTACTATTATACTTGCAGTCTAATTTCTGCACCATTATTACTTTTTTGGAGGGTGAATGTGTGTCAGGGAAGACTAACACCTCTGACTGGAGAGCTTTTTGGACAATTTTTAGAGCTGCTTTCCCTTTTGGTATCCACCCATTTTTTTTCTTGTGGCTTTAAGTAGTTGTAACATATGTAGCAGTCACAGCAGGATACTACATGCATACCTAAGAAGGCAGCATTTACCTCAATAAAAATGAAAGTGCAAGTAAAACTTATAGAGATATTGCTTTCTTGGTTCAGTAAGAAGACAGATGAAATTCAGCTTTACACTAATAGCAACAATCCAAAGTGCTTTTATGGTACCTTAAAAGCTGTTTATAGACCAAAGACTCCTATGGTATATCTCAATTACTCAACAAATCAAAACACATTGATTAGTGATAAGTCCATGACCCTAGAGAGATGGACTGAACATTTCCATAGTGTTCTCAGATCATCATCAATCAATGCTAAAGCCATTGACCATATACCTCAGGTTGAAATCAGTCCCTATCTAGCTAAAATTTATTTTATGTGGTGAAGTTCTGAGTGTATTCCAGTGAAGATTTATGAGGTAGGGAGTTCCCATTCATAAAAAAGCTGATTGAAATCACTCAGGTTATATGACAAGAGGAGCTTGTCCCCCAGAAGTTCAAGGATGCCTTTGTTGTCTATCGCTATAAAGGAAAAGAAAATAAGTTGTCCTGTGACAGTCACAGGAAAGTCTCTTTCTTAGTCATTACTAACCAAATTCTTGCCTAAATCCTGTTAATAGGAAGGCTGATTCTCCACTAGAAAGATGGTCATCTGCTTGAGTGCCAATGTAGCTCAAAAAAGAAACAAGATAATAGTTGATATGGGGTTTGCTGCACAACATCTCTAGGAGAAAGACCAAGAACATAATAGAGATCTTTACACAATTATCTATCCAAGATCTTTGATACTGTTAGTCATGAGCACTTGTGGAAGATCATGGCAAAACGTGATTGCCCAGAGAAGTTTATCAATATTGTATACCAGTTTCATGATGACATGCTTAAATGGATTCTGGAAAATGAACAATTCTGTTGTACTTTGCCACTGACCAAAGATGTAAAATAAGGTTGTTAGTTTACTTCCATGTTTTTAGCATGATGTTTTCAGTGAGGTTGTCCTTCAGTGATGATGAAAATGGCATGAAGGTGAACTATCATACAGTGAATTTATTTTTTGTTTTTAAATATCATTTAATATTTATTTCCACCATTACTTATAAAAATACATTTTAACATTCATTCCTTCAAATTCAGAGTTCCAAATTCTCTCCTTTTATTCTGTCCCCTTCATTGAAAAGGCAATTTGACATGTATAGTTATGCAAAACACATTTTCATGTAAGTCATTTTGTAAAATATAGACAAAGCAAAACGCAAGAGAAATAAAGCAAAGAAAAAGTATCTTTAATATGCATTTAGACTCTACCAGTTATTTCTCTAAAGATGGGCAGCAACTTTCATTATGTTCTACAGAATTGTCTTGGATCATTGTATTGCTGAGAATTGCTAAGTTATTCATACTAGATCATCATCCAATATTGCTGTTATTGTGTACAATGTTTTCCTGGATCTGCCTCCTTTATAAGATATTGAGTCTTTTTAATGATTTTCTTGTATCACACTCATTTCTTTTCCCAGTTTTTTCTCTATGTCTCTTACTTGATTTTTAAAATCCTTTTGGAGCTTTTTCATGGCCTGAGATCAATTCATATTTTTCTTTGAGGCTTTGTGTGCAGAAGCTTTTGACTTTGTTGTCTTCTGATTGTAGATTTTGATCTTCCTCATCACCATAGTAACTGTCCATAGTCACAATATTTTTTTTCTGTGGTTTGCTCATTTTCTAGCCTATTTCTTGACTTTTAACTCTATGCTGATGTGCTGTGCTTCCCAAGTGAAGAGAGAATTGTCTCAAGTTTCAAGTTTTTCTGTAGTTGTTTACAGAAATAATTCTGGGGACCTGCAAATTAAGCTCTTCCAAGACAGTATGATTTAGGCAGAGATGAGTTTATTGCTCTGCTGTATTACGCATTGGTTTGTGAGTGACAACAAGCACCCTTTACCACTCTGGAACTTGTCCAGGGTCCCTGCTCTCCTGTAGCCATAAGCTCTGCTATTGAAATGCTCCCCCTTACATTGCACTAAGACCGAGGACTGCAATTCATATCCAAGTAAAGGCAATGCAACAGAGTCCTACCCCTGGTGTCAGTAAAGGGATTCCTGTAAATCTTTTTCTGATCCTTTGTCTGATCCCCTTACATTCTATGGGCTGGGATGTCTGGAAATCACTGCTGCCACTGACTAAGCCACCCCAAATCCTACTCCTGTTTTGCTGGGCCCTGATCTGCACTGGTATGACCTCTGCTCAGCCTCTTTGCTTTCTCACCCTAGTACAACAGACCTTTCCTGCTGACTTTCTAAGTTGTTCTGGACTGGAAGATTGTTTCACTCTGTCTTTTCTTGGGTCCTGCTGCCCTAGACTTTGTTTAGAGTCACTATTTAAAGATATTTTGAGGGGTTTGGAGTATAACTTAGGCAAGTCCCTACCTTTACTCTGCCACCTCATTTCCACCTCTGATGGTGAATTATTTAACTGGAAAAGACAATAAGCCAAGAATAAAGTGGAAAGAAAGTCAGTATATAACTTTGTGTTTGCAGATAGTTATTAACCCAATGCAGTCTCTGAGGCTGAGATACAACAAAGTATGGATTAATTCTCTGCTACTTCTGCTAATTTTGGTCTAAAAATTAACACCTAGAAAACAGAGGTTCTCCAATAGACAAGACCTTATCATTTGTACATGGAACCATAGGTTACAGCAAAGAGAAATTCTGAATGTTGTGGATACATTCACTTGCCAAAGTATACATTGTACACATTTCTATATATTCTATAGTACAGTATATTCACAGTGTATTTTCTAGGGATGGCCACATGAATGATGAGGTTGATACCCACATTGCCAGAGTTAACTCAGTGTTTGGAAGGCCATGAAGAAAAATGTAGTAGAAAAAGGTATTAGGCTGCTTAGAAACTGAAGATATAGAGGGCTGTTATGTTGACCTCATTGTTGTATGCTTGTGAAAGTTGGACAGTATACCAATATTATACCAGGAAAGAGAATTGCTTCCATTTGAATTGTCTTAGAACTATTCTGAAGATCACTTGGAAAGATTAAGAATTAGACACTGAAGTCATTCCTTAAGCTGAACTGCCAAGCTTTTTTTTTTTTACTATATTTTAATATATAGTAAATTTTACTATAGAAAGCATAACTCAGGTGGCTTGGCCACATTATTCAAATGCCAACCATGTTTTCCTGAAAGACAATTTTATGAGAACTCACACAAGGCAAGCTCTTACACAGAGGTTAGAAGAGTGATACAAGAATTTTTTCTGAATAACTTTGCAATGGATTGTCAGACATGGGAGTCATTGGTATAGGATGTAAGGCTCTGTGCTCTATGAATGGAGCAGAATTGCAATATCTCAAAAGGAAGTTGAGATACACAAATTTAGAGATAGATCCACTCCAAAGTTCACATTGACTATTTGTACCAATCTGTGGTAGAGTCCTCTTAGTTTGTATTAGTCTGATTAGCCTCAGTGGAATACCTTGAATCCCAACATAGTGATATTTTGGTTTTCTTCAAGGACAAATGGAAACAATCAACAACCATTTCCTCTTTCATCCATAATTTTTCCCCTCTAATTCCCCAACTATTTTTTTGCCCAAGGGAAAAAAAATCTTAACCAATGGCTCTGATCTTGTGACTTATATGTCAGAAAACTTAAACAAAATTCAACTGATTTGCACTAGGGCTTAGATGAATAATAAGCATAAATCAGATTCTGTTCCCTCAAGAAATTTATATAATTTACATGGAACAAGGACAACTTTGCATGTGAAAAGGTACAATCCAAATTTCTTCTTAAGTACACCACACACACACACACACACACACACACACACACACACACCTCTCCTCCCCCTTGACTGAAAATGATCTTTCCCTAGACTTGGATACAAGTTCCTACTTCCTTTTCTAGCTCTGTGCAATATCAGACAATATTCTTTCTCAGAGTTATCAAAGAATATAAAATTACATTATGAGGCTTGTTGTTGCTGTCATTTGCCTTTTGTTTTTGAAGAGAAGCATAATATCAGGGAGGTAATGCCATGACATGCAAGTGAATTGAATTTAAGTGAGGTGGGACTGTGCAAAGTTGCCACTCTTATTTTCTCTTCCAGACCCATCTATGTCCACTGGTAATATGTAGATCAGATGACTGGAGCTGGCATTGGATGCAAAGGGAGACCTTTACCTTTTTTAAAGTAAGGTCCTTAAAAGGCCTCAATTTGACAAAGACAATGTCCAATAATTGATTTAGATTAGGTAAAATAAGATAGAGAATGGACTTTCTTAACAAATTTAAAAAATCAAGCTGGAAGGGAAAATTCCTCAGTTTCTGACCAAAATAGAAACAAATGTTGTTTACATTCACTCTGAGCCAATCAGGACCAAAACAAAACAAAAAAAAATATGACCAAGTGAGGCATAGCCTGGAAAGTGTTGCTCAATTGATCCATTTGGGTGCCCAATGGGGCAGCTTCTAGTACCACTGACAGAAGTTTCTGTGTGTTCTTTGTTATTAAAGAAGACCATGACATAAAAGAGAGTTCTGTGCAAAATCACCACCCTCATTCCCACCTCTACAGTTATATCTTGCCACTCTACAGTGGCAAGATATAAATCAGGATGCCTAGAGATGTCACTAGATGCAGTGGGAAACTGGCCTTTTTAAATTAAGGCTTTCCCAGGTCTCAGTTTGACTGAAGCACTTCCCATTTAATGGTTAAGGCTAGCTAAGAAATGCAGGAAAAAATGGTCTCATTTACTAGTCAAAAAAATTAATCTGGGAGGGAAAGCCCCTTAGAGCTTCTGGCCAAAACAGGAACAATTGTTGCGTATGTTAACTCTGAGCCACCAGGGTCTAAACAACCACCAAGTGATTTTGGACTGGAACCTATTGTTGGCCAATCAATTGCTAGACTGAATGATTTCTATAAACCCTTCCAATTAAACTGGAACATTCTTCAGCACTTGGTTCCCATTTATTTTATACATTTAGCATAATCTATTTTATATTTTACCTAGTTGTATTATTGCCTCTTCTCTTTACTGGGAAGCTCCTTGAGGGTAAAATTTCTATGGTCTTCAACTGAGTAGCAATCAGAATCTAGCACAAATTGCTGAATATAAGCCTGTAATAATGTTTGCTTAATGGATACGTAAATAAAGAACAACTTACAAAATGAAATTTTGTGGATGTGGAAGAGGCAGTATTCCTTTAATGAAGCAATCTCATCCTAGCTCTATTTCAAGTGACTTGCTAGTTGTTACCACTATACAACAATCCATCAGGTTTATTTTTGTTTTTGTATCTGTGGCCCCTACTATAGCTCTTTGGATACATTGGGCAGTTAATAAATATTTGTTCAATTATATTGAACAACTTTGAATGACAGGTAGTAGCACTGAAACTTATTGTGCTTTTCCTCTATTGATAATCAAAGCAGATGGTAGTATGCCCCATCAGATTTTTGTGATGGCTGTCTACCAATATGCAGAGTGCCTGAATTAATTATGCAAGAAATATGTCTCAATCATAATGGCAAGATTGGCTCTATTGCTTGCATGCCAGTACATTGTAAAACAAAGAATAGAAACCATGGGTTCTCTCACTTTCTGCAATAAGCAAATAGTTGCTGTCTCCAAATGCATATGAGGTCACTTAAGTCAGTATAGAGAAATATATAGGAGACAGAAGTTAAGTGGTTTTCCTAGACACAGCTATTAAATGTTTGAGGGTGAATTTGAACTCAGACCTTGATTGCAGATCCTGTGTTCCATCTATTGCACTGGGCATATGATATAGTGCATAACATTCTAGACTGGGAGTCAAGAATCCTGCCTCTGCTTTTATATTATTAGCACAACTTGTTTAATATCTTTGAAGCACATAATAGTTAATTTATGCAGCCTTCATCAGTGGAGGGAATTCCCACATTGATAGTCATAATTCCTTGTCATATAGAGTGTTAGATTACCTAGAAATATGCAGTAAGTCATTCCAGGAGGGGCAAATTTAGTCAAATCCTTTTATACATGAGAAAACTGGGGGTCAGAAAAGGGAAGTAACATTGATATCACACAACTAGCTTGTGAAGAAGCTGCACAGGAAATTCAGGTTTCATGACAGTCACTTTTAGTGTTAAACTTTTGCTATAAAATATATGCTTTGACTCTCTATTTGCTAACAACTCCAAATGACTTTCATATTGTGCAGAGTTTAGGGTTGAAGAAAGTCATTGAAAAATGGGGGAAAATATCTATAAAGAAAATTCATATTATGCTTGCACAAATGAAACATAGGGATACCTGGAAGTGTCCATGGTTCTGATAATTGTAGATAAAATATGGCTGATCTCATTGGAAAACCAGAATGATTTTCAGGAATGCAGGGGTGTGTGTGTGTGTGTGTGTGTGTGTGTGTGTTGGAAGGGGGGAGCATCAACTGGTTTTTCTATTAACTCAGCTAATTTCTCTTACTCCCTTACTCCTTGTGATTAGAATTAGAGTTGTGCAGTGCAGTACATTGGAAATGACATAAACTTCTTCCTCACATTAACACCCTTGACACTCTAATCCCTATTAAGATCAACAATACCCAAAGGCCTATTCCCTATCTAGCATGATCTGTGGGTTTTTTCCATTATGGCCCTTGGAATATTACTTTGTCATCTTACATCTAATTCTCTACTATACTTTTCTAATTTCTATGATACTGAATTATGAAACTCTTCCCCTATCTTAATCTTTATCCTTCTGTAACTTAATCTGCTTTTCTCCTAGTCATCCTGGACAATCACCCTCTCCATCCCTTTATGTTTTCCAACCTTCTGTCTTCTTTTCCCCAACTCTTGTGTTTAATCTGAATATTTGGAGAGAAAATCTATCATCTCATATCACTTGGTTGATTATAAATTTATGTTAAATAATGAATTATTTGAGAAAAATATTTGAATATTAAGATTAAATAATCTCAACTGATTTTTTGAAGTATAGAACCCTTTTTATTCTTCTTTGATTGAATATCACACTATGTTAGAGACTATTTTAAAATCTTTGTTTCTGTAAACCTTCTAAATAACACTCTCCTTTCTTTCTTTCACCAGTGGACCTTCCCTCAATTGTACTAAGAAAATCATGATCATATGCATTATGATCCTCCAATTTTTCTTCCCTGTACGTCAAGAACCTTTTATATAATTTTAATATTCTCCTTTGATTAAGTCACTGGAAAGGCATAATGAACTTCTTCTTGCCATTCCCCATTTCATTACTTGTTTTTTAAATCCACTCTCCTATCCATCTATTGAAATTTATCTTTTAGGCATACTTCATTCCTGACAAATATAGTGCACCTCACTCCTAACTGTAAATTTTTTTTCCACTTTACCTTGCCATCCTCTCAAATTATTATCATTCTGTATATGTATTCTGCTTTTTGTAGTCAAATTTTTAGAGTAATTTATATACTTATTATGTCCCCTTACTTTTTCCTTTACCAAAATTGTTCACTGAAGTGTTTCTTAGCACTTATGCCAACAAACTTTTTAGCCTTGTATCCTGGATCTTCACAATCTAACTTCAATCTACCATTATTTCATAGTACTTCTCTTTAAACATTTTCGTGTTTCTGCCATGCTTGCATAGGTTATTCATCAAAATCAACATTAAATCATCTGTAGATTGTAAACTTCTAGAAGAAAAACTCCAACTACTGAAGAATGTCATAAATGATATATGGACTTCATCATTAATCATAATATCTCAGGCGTTACTTTGATATTGGGGGTTTAGAAGAACAAGCAAAAAATTGCCTTACCTAGGCAGTTGGAAGGATAACATACAAAACAGTTCTATCATTACATATATCTTAGACATATCTTAGCCTTGAGCATAGCAGCTATAAGTACAGATTCATTGGATTGAATTGAAGATATTTTCCTTGCAGTTCTATTGTTTACTAGCTTTGTGACTTTGGCAAGTAATTTAATTTTTCTGAGTTCTACTTTCTTCATTTGTCAAATTAGAATTTGACAGAAAGGTATTAGAATGCCTTTAATTGTGAGCTACTTGAGGGCAGAAACTGCTTTTTGAATAATAAAAAAAAAAACTTTCTCAAGTTTAGCAAGGCCTAGAACTTGACATGTGCTTAATAAGCAATAATTCACTGTCTAACAATGATAGCTATAATGGCTTATTTTGTGTGAGGATCAGGCTAGATGTATGTAAAATATATTTTCACATCCAATGAGCTAATTTTCTTAATGTTATCTCCTAGCTATTAAAATTCTATTTTAAAGCCTTGTGATGGTATGGAAATTATCCTGGTTATTGAAGACTATGACTGCAGAGCTTAAGCTTTGAAGGGTCAAAGACAATAGGATCATTAATTGAGATTTCAATCAGAGGCCATCAGAGTGTGATCCCTTCATTTTACAGATAAAGAAAACTGAGGTCCAAAAGGTAAATTGACTTACCCAATAGAATAATAACCTCTTGGTAAGGGTGTGTCTCTTAAGTGAGTATCTGCATAATGGATTTTAGAATTATCTGTCAACAGCATTTTTTATTTTTTGTCATATTGATTCATGGAAACAATCTGCCGAGGCACATGTAAAAATGGTGACCATGGGGAATGGCAAGAAGATGATCTTTGAAAGTTCTAAAATGTCCTTACCAGTCTACAAATTTTGGCATCCCTTTGAATGCTCTCAAAAATAGTGAGGCTGAATGTTTTCATGTTGACTGAAGGCAGGTTGTTACAATCAAGCTTTTTGCTGTTTTAACCCCTACAAAGAGAGACAGACTTAAGTCTCCTAATATACATTCAGTAAAGAAATGATTATTTATCATTATAGTGATAATTGATTCTTCTAAAATGAGGGGATAATCTTTTTCATGCTTATCTTATCACTTAGGGGCTCCCCATCTTCCCAAGTTCAAGAAGACCTTTTGGCCAATTATAGATGTTTGCAGTTCCAGGGCTGAGAGATCTTGACAGGTTGAACTAAGGCCTGCTTAACATTATCAAATAAATCCCTGTTTTGTCACTTTGGAAAAGATGCTAATAAAGAGAGAAGACTAGCATTATAAAATGTGCTTACTTAGGCCAGGGAGGCCTAATGGTATGTCAAGATTATATAACTCACCCAGCAAGGGGCTCCAAAAGAGAGAGAGATAAATTGTTTGGTTGGGGGAAATTAACTCAGGATTGATTCTATCTGTTTTAATTTAACATCGAGATCGCTTAGCTGACTCCAAGAAGCAGATGGGCTATTGATCTGACAATAGGATAATCAGAGCATCAACTCCTGAGAGCAGGAAACCCAGGAAGTCTTAGGGTCCTTGCCAGCTTTATTATCATAGAGTCAAAGCCACCCTCTAATTGAGAGAGAGGGAGAACCTTAACTAACTCACAACTGAAATTAGGGGACAGAGAGAAGGCTCAACTACCCAGTTGGAACACCTAGGAATAGCTCTATCAAGTTAGAGATTGGGCTCACATTATCATGGAAAAATGTTTCAGCCCAAGAACTGATCCTTAGAAAGGAGAGTGAATTTATAGCTGTAGATATTTGAGGGGGGAAGAGAAGAAATTTATGTATATGTGTGTGTGTGTGTGTGTGTGGTTTGTAAGAGAGAGAGAAAGACAGAGACAGAGACATATAGAGATAAACACAGAGATACAGATACCTACACAGATATAGAAAGTCAGAGATAGACTGAGACAGACAGAAGGAAAGACAGACAGAGAGCAGTGGGGAAGAAGAGGGAGAGAGATATGGGAATATGAGAAATAAATTCAGTGTTGGGGGGAGAAAGAAAGGGAGGGAGAGAAGGAGAAGGAGTGGAGGAAAGAGGGAGGGAGAATGAGAGAGAGAGAGAGAGAGAGAGAGAGAGAGAGAGAGAGAGAGAGAGAAGCAGAGATAGAGAGAAAGGGGGAGATAGAGACAGAGACACACAGAGAGACACAGATAGAAAGAGACAGAGAGAGAAACAGAGAAACACAGAGGGAAAGAGACAGAGAAAAAAGAGACAGAGACAGAGAGGGAGAGAGACAGAGAGAAACAGAGAAAGAGAAGTGGAGAGAGAGAGAAGCAGAGAGAGAGAGAAGGAGATAGAGACAGAGACACAGAGAGATAGAAAGAGACAGAGAGAAACAGAGGCAGACAGACAGAGACAGAGACAGAGAGAGACACACAGAGACACAGAGAGAAACAGAGACAGAGAGAAAGAGACAGAGAGAATGACAGAGAGACAGAGAAAAAAGAGACAGAGACAGTGATAGAGAAAAGAGAGAGAAAGAGAGAGAGGAAGGGAGATAGAGAAAAAAGAGACAGATACAGAGATAGAGAAAAAATAGAGAAAGAGGAAGAGAGACAGAGATAGAAAAAAAGAGAGAGAAAGAGAGAGGAAGAGAGACAGAAAAAAGAGACAAAAACAGAGAGAGAGAGAGAGAGAGAGAGAGAGAGAGAGAGAGAGAGAGAGAACAGCAATAGAAGAATCTGCTAGGTTTTACTGTGGTCTGTCTTTTCCATTTTTCCTAAGTGTCAATCACATTGAGCCTACGGGCTGAGACATAGCAGCCCTAGCTGGAGGACTCCTGACCCAAGATATAGGCACATACAGGCACTTTCCTTTCAGCTGAAGCTCAGACTGCTGTCTGGGTTTCACACTGCTCTAATTCCCAGAAGAGTTGTTTCTCATCAGGATGGCTTGTGGTAGGGCCATCAGCAGGGAGAGATGTGTGCTTTTCATTTCCCACAGTTCTCTGCCACTTCCCACTCACCATATGGGGTGGGAAGAGGACTGGAGGGAGGGGGGGGCTGTTTTCTGAGCTTATGTCAGGACGGCCTGACTCCTGTCTGACACAACTTGAGGATACAGCCAAGCCTGTATGTGAGAGGGACAAGAGAGAAAGAGGAAATGATTCTGCCATCTAACACCCCAAACAAGCTCCTCCTCCAGTCTGGTCTCCGAGTGTCTTGAAATGTGGGCTACCTGCCAATTCTTGGAGGGCTGCAAGGCACCAGTTGTCTGCCTGTCCTTATTTGCTTAAGTCAATTCTGAAGTAGGAGATGAATGTCCAGGAGAAGTGAATTCCAGTTTAGAGTCTCAGCTTAAGAGGGGCTGCGCACTAGCCTTTCCTTTCCTTTTTTTTTTTTTTACTTGTGTGAAATTGGTTAAAGGATTAAATTTTTTTATTAGGGAAACTATCCTCCAAAATTACAATTCAGTAGGATTTTTCTAATGTGGAAACAATTCTGCAACTCTCTTTGAATTGGATAAATAACAAGATGCTTGGGTGGAAAGGTCATTTGCTGGACTGAAAAAAAAAAGACAAGCTGCCTTCTAGAAAAGCTGTATAAAGCATAGAAAGTAATTACTGAAGAAACCTGGACTTGAACAGTACCAAAAGTGACTTTGCTTTAAAAAAATATTTAAAATCAAAAGTATTTAGCATTTTGTGTCCCATGTAGAATTTACATAGTGCCTAGTGTATTTGTGGCCTCTTCAATATAGGAATATCTGAGGTCTTCAGCTGCTTATGAACTGCTACACATGAAATATTTTCATATATTAAAGCTATTTGGAGAAGTAACCTGATGTAGTAGATGCAGGGGTGGTCTTAGGGCCAGAATTACTTGAGTTCAAATTCTTTTTTTAATACATATTGGCCATTTTGACCCTGCACTAGTCATAGAACCTCAGTTTCCCCAGACAACTCGGAGATTAAGTTAAAAGAGACTTGGACATAGAGTCAGGAAAACCTGAGCTCAACTCACTAGCTGTGGGACCTTGGATAAGCTACTTAAGCCCATTTACCTCAGTTTCCTCTTCTATAAAGTGAGCTGGAGAAAGAAATGGCAAACCACTCCTGTATCTTTGCCAAGATACAAATGGGATCATGAAAAGTCAGACAAAAATGAAAAATGACTTAACTAATGGTTATAGAGACAGTATATGTCAGAGAGAGGATGTGAATGTACACACACACACACACACACACACACACACACACACACATACACACACATAAACACATCCCATACCATTGTTATTGGGGCTAATGTCAAAAGGCAAAACTTATAATCACGTGTTAGATATTATGGTATGTATATAGAAAATATTGATATTAGCTCTGTACCCAGAATTTTGTATTCTAGATATCACAAATATTAATTAACTGCCATTTTGAACAAATATCCAACACTTTGAATTTCAATTTTTTTCTCTGAAAATGGGAAGCCCAGATAATCTTTCTAGCTTTAATATGTGATGTTTATGAGTCTACAAATACTATAAAAGTTAATAGAAAAGCCAGTGAACATGTGTACAAACAAGAGGAAATCTTTATGAAGTACTTTTACTAGACATTCTGAAAATATTAATTAATTCTGAAAATTCTGTAAATATTAATTACATAAAGGAGGTATTATTTAGAATTATTCTTAATTGTTCTTCAGGGATAAATTGTTCTTAAGGAAATTGGAGCTAATAGGTAATTTATCATTAAGCTGGGAAAGAAGTTGAGACTTAAGGGACTAAATGATATGAATTGCTTGGGTTTGGATAGAAAGAGATGAGAAAGGAATGTACTCTAAATGGATGAATAAGTATTTTCACAAAAGTCCAGGCATATAGAACAGAAAACTGCCTTGGATAATGCTGATATTAGTGGGGGAGTTGGATAGTGATGGGATAGGGGCTAGATTGTTTTGGGAGATGAGGTAAGATAAGTAAGATTATGCAGGGTTATGAAGGCTTTAAAAGCTGGACTATTCTATTGTTAAGCTTTGCAATTGCAAATATAAAACCATTATGAAACTGAGTAAAGTAACCACATAATATGTGTGAGATTTGGTATTCCTTCAGATCACAGGAGAGCCTTGCATATCTGTAACAACATCTAAGATTTGAATATTGCTCATGTGTCTTTTTCTGTTTATAATACCAATTCCATTCTGCTTTATTCAATCCTATTAAGAATGGTATATAAATGTGTTTTTAATATCTTGCTTTTGAGAGTCAAATAAATAAAACTCTCTTTGGTAATGGCCTGAAATTGGTGAAGAAAACTTCAACTAGTCTTCATTGGCTACCTAGTAGTTTTGCTTCTTGGTACTACTATAGTTTGGAGATGACATGACATACATAAAAAAATTGTTGTGTTTATGATCTTTCAAGAACCAATTTGGATCTTATTTGTCCCATGCACTGCTCCCTTCATTGACACTCCAACTAGAAGAAATGTGAACTTTCTATAATTCCTATGACATTTTTTTGTCTTCACAATTCACCTGGAACTTACTACATAATATTTTTTTCTCAGTATGACTTGTTTTTCCAATCACTTATAGTGATCGTATTTTACAAGTTTTCTTTGCTTAATAAATACTTACTGATGCAAAGATAAATACTTTTGCAAAGAAGGAAGGAAAGGGCCAAATACCATGTCACCAGAGAGCTTATATTTTATTGGGGAAAGCCAATATACAGGATTATAAAAAACAAAAGTCATCAAAAGAATGGAGCAAGGTTGAAGTTAGATCAAGTGGTCTAGGAAAAACTGAGGAAGGGGAGAGCACCAAGCATTGTGAGCAGGGAAGGCTTGTGAGTAGGAAGACTACTTTGGCATTTTTATGAAGGATAGATTGGGAATTGGCGCACCTGAATTGAATCTTAAAAGAATATAGGGATTTCTAGAAGCACTAATGAGGAGGGAATTCATTCCAGGCTTGGGATGTGTAGCCTCTAGAATTATACTGAATTTATAGATGGAATGTTACTGAAACACAAAGACCAGGAAGAAGAAATAAGTAGAGATGTAATTAGGATAATTAAGCTTTTTTCTCTAAGATACCATAATATAAAGAATATTTGCACTTATTTTAGCTGATTAAAACAATTGAGATCAGAACTAATTAGCAAGAATAAATGATCAAAGTAGGTACTACTATATATCAGCAAAAATACTCAGGGTTAATACCTCCCCCAGAAGTAATTGTTTATTATCCTCTGCTCTCTTCTACCCTATAAGGTTTTATATCCAATCCAATCCCCATCAACAAAATTTGGCTTAAAAAGTTAAAAAGGGCATTAATAATGCCCTTCCCATTCCTACAATAAGTAAGTGAAACATTTTTCCAGTATTAAAATTGCTAGCAAAGGTTCTGGAAACAAGAATTATAAAGTCAGAAAAACATTGTTGAATCTTAAATACAAGGCTGAGAAACCTGTATCTTTTCCTAGAGAAAATTAGATTTATAATTAATAATGTAATTATAGGGGAGCAAAATGGGTGAGTCTTTGCCTTAGGAAGACTACTTTGGCACATTTATGAAGGATAGATTGGAAAGTTAGGAAGCTATTACAACAGAGGGAGAGAGGTATGGTACTATGGTACTATGGTAATGTCTACATGATTGATAAGGAATATTTAGGTGTGACAGAAGTTGGTGAAGTAGATTAGATTGGAAGTAGGTCGAGGAGGGGGAGAAGTGGTATGTGAATAAAATGGAAAGAGTTGAAGATGACTCCAGATTTGTAAA
This sequence comes from Myrmecobius fasciatus, assembly GCA_023553655.1. NCBI lineage: Eukaryota > Metazoa > Chordata > Mammalia > Dasyuromorphia > Myrmecobiidae > Myrmecobius > Myrmecobius fasciatus. Next base: position 136,778 of record JAJPUD010002565.1, read on the forward strand.
ATCAAGCAATTAAACGAGGAAAATATTGGCCTTCATAAAAACAGGGAGCATTAGAAGAAAGGTAGTTTCAATGGTGGGAATAATGAATGTGATTTTGGACTGATTGATATTTCAGTTTATGAAAGTGACTGAGAGCTTAAGCAAAATTCTGACACAGGTAGTTTTTTAAAATAATATTTTATTTCCCCCAGTTACATGTAAAAACTATTTTAAAACATTTTTTAAAATTCTGAATTCCATATTCACAATATTTTAGTAGGTGACAGTAGTAGGACTGTCACCTTTATTTTTATCAATAAATTTCTATTGTTGTAATTTAATATCACTTTAGTTTGTTGGGTTTTGTACCATACTGCTAAATGACATCCTTTCAATTTATTTATTTAAGTTTCTAACTCTTTTTTTCCACATTAAATGCTTTCTAGCCACAACTCCGCTATTCTGTACTTGTACAGAATATTTTGGACCCAGGTCTTGTAATTTACAATTAACTCAGGACCAGATGGTAAGAAAATTAAAAATTATTCTATGCAAAATAATAGCCAATATTCGTTTTGTGCTTTACAAAACACTATCCTATTTGAACCTTGTAACTTCAGTGTGAAGTAAGTAGGTGCTATATAGGTGAGGAAACTGAGATAGGGAAAGGTTAAGTGATTTGCCCAGAGTCATACAATAGGTAAATGTAGGAGGCCAAGTTTGAATTTATGTCATCCTGAGTCCTGGTACATTGCTCTATTCCCTGTTTGACATTTCTGCCTCTAAAAAGATTGATTGAAGGACCTAGACATGTTTAGTCTGAATACAAAAAGATACAAATAATTGAAGATTTGTCACATAAAGAAAAGATTAGATCTATTTTACTTATAACCAAAAGGTGGAATTTAGAGTAATTTAATGTTATTTTGAATTAAGAAAAACTTCAAATTTTTTGAAAGGACACAGGGAGAAAGGGAGGAAACATGGTTGGAAATAGTGGAAAGGTATTGAATTCAGAACAATACCCTGTTTGACACCTAGCTTTGCCACTTGCCTTCTTGGGACCTTGCTCTCAATTTACTTCTTTAGGCTTCAATTTTCTCATTTGTAAAATGGAGGATTGGACTAGATTGCTTATAAAGTTCAGTTCCTGATCAAAATCTGTGGTTCTAGGATAGTCACTGAATATGAGGAAGAAGTACATAGCAACTAAAATATCTCCAACTGCAGTGGGTTGTCCTTCAGAAAAGGAAGGATATCAAAGAAGAGTCTTGATGTTAGACAATGGAATACTTGAGTTAAAAGCTTACCCTAAATAATCACTAATTCTATGATTTTGGGCAAGTTATTCTATCTCTAATTTTACTTTCTTCGTCTATAGAATGTCGATGGAAATCATAATATTACAAATAATAGCTGTGAGGCTCAAAAAAGAATCATGCATATAAAGAGCTTTGCAAATATATGTAACTGAGGGAAAATACTCAACAACAGAGCAAACAAAATGCTTTGGAGGTACCTTAATTATTTGTCCAGTGAGAAAATATCCATAAGAAGAATGACCAGGTTCTTGTTACAGTGAAAAAAATAATAAAGTATATTAATAGCTGAATAAATGGATCATGCTGGGAAAAATCTGAGAATGTCTGTGGTCGTTTTAGGATGGAATATTCCTTCAACCTTTAAAACTTTGGGTTTAGGGGAATTTTACAAAAGGGTATGATGTCTTTCAATTAAAATGAGTAAAATCACTTGAAGTTTGGCTCTCTGATAATAACAGTATAATTTAGGTCTTGAGCACTTTGAAGACTGTACTAAACATCTTAATGTCCTCTCAGTAAGAAACCGAGCCTATTTGGGCTCTCATATGCTGATCTTTTAAACTCAGCTCCTTTAACTGTGAATTCAGGCTTTCAACCTGGAGTTTTCTAAAAGGATTTTCTAGTTGAAATACAAGGAAAGAAGGAATAGAGGCAACCTTTTATGCATTCATGTGCATTTGCCTAAATCCTTGTTAACAGATGGCATGTGGCTTTCTCTTTGTTAACTTGTATCTTTAGGTCATTTCTTAGTGCTATTCTAGAAGCAGCTCTGGAATTATATGTAGGCCAAGTAGGTAGTTGCCTGTAAGGACTTATTTGAATAGGAAATTCACTCATTCCTTTGGCTTTAACATTATCTTTTGCATTCATTCATTGGACAGTTATTTTTGGAGTTTCTTTTATGTACATGACCCTTGGCTATGGGAAATACAAAGAGGGATCACTTCCTACTTTGGGGATTGGATTCTATTTTAAAATGCAAATTCTCCCAGGAGAAATATTGCACATCAAGGCTGTAATCTTTGGAATACTCAAATTAAATTCCTTGACCAGAAAGAATAGAGGAGAAGTTTTGGCATAATTAAAAAAAAAGTTGTCCAGATCACATAGTTGGAACTTAAAGGAAGGTATGGTTTCCAGATCACTGCCTTTCAAGGACAAAATTGTCCACAAAACATTATTTTTTTATCATTGTGTTAAAGATTTTTGGGAAGGCTATGCTCAAATTTCCTTCTAATCTGTGTCTATATTTATGATCCCACTACTGCTATTTTTGGTAGAAAAATGGTGAATTACTGGACATTTAAATCAATTAAAATAAAATTTAATTAAAGCTATCAAAAACAATTTCATGAAGATTAAAAATACATAGTATCTTCCTAAGTAATGATTACTAAATCATAGGTTTTAGAGAGGAAGGAAGTGTAAAGATCATCTAGGAACAATGCCTTATTTTCAAGGGAGGAAGTTGAGGTCTACTAAGTCACTTGTGCAAGGTCACACAGATGGAAAGAGGCAGAATTGAGATTCCAATCCAAGTCCCTCAACTCTAAATTCAGGACAAATAATTGTATGGAATAGTTCATGAAAGCGTCTTTTCTATTTATTGTTCTCTAAACTTATTTCATCAGGACAGAAGACTTCTGGTGGAGAAATTCCCTCTAGTAATTCATCTTTGCATGTAAACCTTTAGTTTATTTTCTCAGAAAGTTGCTTTGCCTCAAATCGAGGAAACTACCATATTTGCTGAGTAAAGTAGTTCAGTTTGGCAGAAAGATTAAATGTGGATAGAGGAAAAGTGAGTGTGGAAAAGAGGACTGGAAGAGTCTTTTATTTTTTTCCTTTATAATCTTAAAAGCAGATTACATTCATATCCCATTAATAGGAGGGGGAATAGCAAACATAAAATTAGTGGTTGTATAGAGAGATTTTTATTAACTAATTTAATATTAACTTGGCTTTAATATAAATAGGGCTCTAAATGCCAGCCTATAAGAGTTTGTACAATGTGATTCTAATAAAGATACACTTTAAAAGACATATATTTCCCAGTATTTTTAATTTTGCAAGAAGATTTTAGTTTCTAATTATGTTCCTTATTTGTGGATTGGAACTTTCTTATTATGTCTTAACTGAAAAATGCTTACAAAGATAGCAAATGAAAATGTAGAGGGCAAATGTGAGGCTTCTTTTTGAGGACTGAGTTTCCTCTGGTTGCAAAGAGATGAAATGAGAATTTGGGATCCATGACTTCTTTTCTCCCAGCAATTAAAAGAATGTAAATTTTGTTCAAAGCAATATGCATCTTGCGCTAAAAATTTTTGTATTAGTATTAATTTAGTTGAAAGAATTCATTTTTATAAATATATATTAAACCTTTACTATATACCATGTACTTTGCTAAGTGATAGGGATACAAATAGAAAAATTAGAAAGTCCCTGTTCTCAAAGAACTCCTATTTGAATAGAGATTGGAAATTGGAAAAACACATAAAGGTAGATTAAAGGGCCTTCTTTCCTGCAATCATTAGGTGTGGTCATAGGACAAATGGTAGCATCAGGTGAATTTCCATCTTACTGGAAGGATTATCGCTGATTCCCTGTTTATCCAAGTGATTTAAATAAATCATATCTGTCTCACAGTAGGAAGTTCTAGTAGTCCCAGGGATTGAAGTGGAATGAAGAGCTTTGCATTCCTTTCTTTGGGTGATGGTACAGGTATAAGAGAGAGATCAATGCCTAGCCAGGACTGGTAGAAAGGAAAGAGGCATTGTAAGGGACATTTAAGAGTTTTTTTGGTCCTTATTGAGTCTTCTAATCTGTTGGAACTTGCATCACAAACTAGTTGAGATAGGGAAAGTCAAGACTTCACAATGACAAAAAATTGGTTGAAAATGATCTCCCAGATAAATCCTAATACTCTCTTATTTAATTCTCCCTTTCTTATCATTTAAATATGGATCAATTTAATTTGTACAAAAGAAAATACAGTCTGAGAAAATGTATGTCAAACTCTAACATAGCTTGGTGGTTATTAACTTGGCAGCTTAATTAGCATTACCTCCACCCTTCTCTACCCTCCCAACCCAAATTAGTTTAAGGTTAGAGGATGCCATGACCTATACCCCCCAAATTTTAAAATCTTAATATTGGAAGTAAATGTATCATGAATAAAGAGATGAGGATAGAAGTTCCTGTTCCTCTGATTCAGGACTGTTTAATGGACAGCTACCTTTCACCCTCTCAAAACAAGCTCACTCATTGATTAGTCTCTATGCCAGAGCTCTGGTTATGCAGATCATAGGTCAGGGAGTCAATGGGAGGACGGAAATAGATATGACTTATATAGATAGTATTTCAAAAAGGATAGAAACCCAATGAACATGGCCAATTTTTCTGGAATGCTAATAGTGGCATGTAGTTATGTGAACAAATTTCTCTATAAATTAAAAAAATATTAATATTATAATCATTGTAATTATTATATGCATAAATTGGATCATAAACCAATTTCTACTAAGTCACAGACTGTTTCTTTCTCCTTAATTTAATAAATATGAATTTAGATGAATATGTTTAACATTTTATGTGGTGAAAGTTTATCTTCGATGTTTTTGGTGAAAAAAAGGTATGAAAAATGAAGACTTTATAGAGTGCAATGGGAAAATATAGATTGAGAATCATAGAATTTCAGTTTTAAAAGGGACATCAGAAATAAGTAGGTCCAACAAACATTTTAAGGATCCATTCTAAAAATCTATAACAAGTGGTTACCCAGGCTTTGATTGATAAATCCAGAGATAGCCCATTCCACTTTTGAGCAAATCTAATTGTGAAGAAGTTCATTGGATGAGGTCATCAGGAAAGGTCTGTCAGTAGGGTGAGAGAGTTTTGAAAAACCAGCAAATTCAAAGTGCAAGTGGGCTGCAATGGTGGTGGCAGCTTACAGATGCTTCCACTCACAATAATGCTCTTCATTAGCACTGTTGCTTTAATTCACTGGAATTTACAGAACAGTGTAGTGGAGACTCTCCTCACAGTTTCAAGGCAGAAAAAATGCTTATAGTAAGTTCCCTAGAAGAATTCCTGAAAACAGTTTGAAACAGTTCACCCTCCACCCTGGAAATTAAGCCCTACTTTAATAAAGAATTAAAATCTGAGTAACAGGCTGGGAAAATGAGCAGACTATAGAAGAAGATTCTGACTATAGAAAGTTACTATGATGACAAGGAAGATCAAAACACACATTCAGAAAAAGATAATGAAGTCAAAGATCTTACATCCAAAGTCTCCTGGAAAAATAAAAACTGGTCTCTGCCATGGAGGAGCCCAAAAGGGATTTTGACAGTCAAGTAAGTGAGATAGAGGAAAAATGGGAAGAGATTTGAGAATGGTGGGAAAGAAAATACAAAAATCTAATGAGGAGAAGAACACTTTAAAAACAAAAATGGAAAAGGAGGTATGAAGAAAATTATAACTGAGCAAAAAGGAAATCATTGATTTTATGAAAAATCAAGAACCAATAAAACAAAAGTAAAAGAATGAAACAAAAGGAAACAATATCTCATTGGAAAAAGAACTGACCTGTAAAAGAGATCTAGGACAAACAATTTAAAAAGTATTGGTTTATTTTAAAACCATAATCAAAAAAGAGCACAGATATAATTTTTCAAGAAATTATTAAAATCCTGGTACTCTAGAACCAGAGGGTAAAATAGAAATTGAAAGAATACACTGATCACCTCCTAAAAGAAATCCCAAGGTTAAAACTCCCAGAAATGTTATAGTTAAATTCTGGAACTCCTAGGTCAAGGAAAAAATATTGCAAGCATCCAGAAGAAACAATTTGAGTATAGTGGACATACAGTCAGGATAACTCAAGATTTAGCAGCTTCATACATTAAAGGATAGGAGCACTTGGAATATGAGATTCCATAGAGCAATGAAGCTAGGATTAAAATCAAGAATCATCTATGCAGCAAAACTAAGTATATAATACTTCGGAAGAAAAGGTGGGTATTCAATGAAATAGAGGACTTTCAAGCATTTGTGATGAAAAGACCAGAGCTGGAAAATCTGATTTTCAAATACAGTACTCATGAGAAGCATAATCAGGAAAGGGAAATTATAAGGGACATAATAGGGTTTATCTGCTTACATTCCTACATGGAATGTAACTCAAGAGAACTTTCTCAATATTATGTCACTTAGAAGGAGTATATATAGACAGAGAGAACAAGTGTGAGTTGAATATTAAGGGATAATATATAAAAAATTAAGGGGTGAGAAAAATGTATTGGGAGAATGGGAGGTGGAGTGGTCTGTCATAAAAGAGATAAGAAAATGTTTTTACAATGGTGGAGAAAAGGGGGAGAGAAGAAAAAGTGAATTTTACTCTTGTAAGAATTGGCTGAAAGATGAAATGACACACATTCAATATGGAAATAGAAATTGCTCTTACTTTGCAAAAAGAGAGGAGGTTAAAGGGATAGGGAAAAGGGAAGAGTGATAGAAGAGAGGGCATATTGGGCAAGGGGTCAGTAGCAAAACACTTTTGAGGAGGGTCAAGGTGAAAGGAGAGAGAGAATAGAATAAACAGGGGGAAATACTGTTAGAAATAGTAAATAGGAAAAGAATTTTAAAGCAAGCTTCTCTCATGAAGGCCTCAATTCTTAACTATATAGTGAACCGAGTAAAAATTTATTAAAAAAATAAAAAAAATTATTAAAAATAATAAGAGCCATTCCCCAACCAATAAATGATAAAAATATAAATTATGCCTAAATGGCTATAAAATTACACATGCCCTTTGTGCTAACAGTACCACTACTAGGAATGAATCCCAAAAGAGATTTAAGAAAGGGAAAAAGGACTTATAGAAATATTTATAGCAGCTCACTTTTCAAGGAAAAGAATTGGAAATTGAGGAGAGAACCTTCAATTGAGAAATGGCTGAATATATTGTGGTATGTGATTACCATTCTAAGGGAAATGATGAATAGGATTTTCTCAGAAAAACTTGGAAAATCCTCATGTGCTAAGGGCAACAGGATCTCACCTCTTCCTCCCGAGCTTTGATGCACATCCAGATTCGACCATCATATTCATTCAATGGAGAGTCACAAGCCGGGGAAGATGAAATAAAGTAGTTCTTTATTCTGCTCCTCCCCTACAGCCAACCTGCCTCGTTATATCTTCCCTCTTTTCTTAGCCTTGCCTCCTAGCTTTGCCCCTCCTCCTTGCCTTGCCCCTCCTCCTTGCCTGACCCTTCCTCCTTGCCTCCTTCCTTCCCCCACTCTCTGTAGTCACCCCTTTATCCACTAGCCCACACATCATTTAGCAATTAAGTTTGTATTGAAGGGAGGAATTCAGCAGGAAGGTGTAGTTCTCATCTTGATAACAGAGCACACGTTGAGGCAAGCCATTTTCTAGATCACTTTGAATAGCCTTTTATTTGAGTCATCATCAGCAATCTCTGTGAAGTCTCAGGGTCTCATGTTCTCAAGGGAATCACACACTACACCCTATGATCCTTAATTCAAAGACAAACTTCCCATCAGGATCCCCAAATTCCTGGACCCTAACACTCATGAAATATGTGTGAAGTGAAGCAAAGTGAAATATACAGTATACAAAGTAATAGCAATGTTCTGTAATGACTATGCTGCTCTCAGTAATACAATGATGCTATAGATAACTAGGAAAAGAGTTTATTATATCTGAATATATGATAAACCCAAAGACCTTAGCTTCTGGGATAAGTACTCATTATTTGACAAAAACTGCTGGGAAAATTGGAAAGTATTGTGGAAGAAATTAGGGCTTGGCCCACATCTAACACCACATACCAAGATAAGATCTAAATGGGTTCATGATCTGGATATAAAGAGTGATATTATAAGTAAATTAGAGGAACGTAGTATAGCTTATCTCTCAGACCTACAGAGGTGGAATAAATTTATGTCCAAAGAAGAAATGGAAATCTTAATTGAACACCAGATAGATAACTTTGACTATATTGTTAAAAAGTTTTTGTACAAACAAAACCAATGCAGTCAAGATTAGGAGGGAAGCAATAAATTGGGAAATCATCTTTACATTTAAAGGTTATGATAAAGGTCTCATCTCTAAGAAATATAGAGAATTGTCTCATATTTATAAGAATTAAAGCCATTCTCCAATCGATAAATGGACAAAGGATATGGACAGACAATTTTCAGAGGATGAAATTAAAACTATTTGTAGTCATATGAAAAAGGTGCTCCAAATCACTATTGATCAGAGAAATGCAAATTAAGACAACCCTGAGGTACCACTACACACCTGTCAGATTGGCTAAAGTGACAGGAAAAGATAATGGTGAATGTTGGAGGGGATGTGGGAAGGCTGGGACACTGATGCATTGTTGGTGGAACTGTGAATGGATCCAGCCATTCTGGAGAGCAATTTGGAACTATGCTCAAAAAGTTATCAAATTGTGCATACCCTTTGACCCAGCAGCATTTGTATTAGGCTTATATCCCAAAGAAATCATAAAGGAAAGAAAGGGCCCCACATGTGCAAGAATGTTTGTGGCAGCTCTTTTTGTAGTGGCTAGAAACTGGAAACTGAATGGATGCCCATCAATTGGAGAAGGGCTGAATCAATTATGGTATATGAATATTATGGAATATTATTGTTCTGTAAGAAATGACCAGCAGGATGATTTCAGAGAGGCTTGGAGAGACTTGCATGAACTAATGCTGAGTGAAATGAGCAGAACCAGGAGATCATTATACATGGCAACAACAATACTATATGATAATCAATTCTGATGGACATGACTCTCTTCAACAATGAAATGTTTCAAACCACTTCCAATTGTTCACTGAAGAAAGCCATATACACCCAGAGAGAAGGATGTGAAATGTGGACCACAACATAACATTTTCATGCTCTCAATTGATGTTTGCTTACATTGTATTTCCTTTATCTGATTTTTTCTTTCTTGTAGATACGATTTTTCTTGCTCAACAATGATGTGTGGAAATATGTATACATATATTTGATTTGTCAAGTATTTTAACATAATTAACATTTAGTGGATATCCTGCCATCTAGGGGAGGGGTAGTGAGTAGGGGGGAGAAATTTGTAATAGAAAGCTTTGTAAGGGTTAATGTTGAAGAATTATCCATACATATGTTTTGCAAATAAAAAAATATACCTGAATGTAGATTGAAGTATACTATATTATTAACTTAATTTTTCTTGAGGTATTTTTTGCCGAAGGAGGATTTATTTTTTTTCTTTCACAACATTAGTTTTATGAAAATGTTTTGCATGACTTCATATGTGCCTTCTTAAAGGGGGTGGAGGTGAGGAGGAAGTGAGAGAATCTGGTACTCAGTTTTAAAAACAAATGTAAATGGAGAAAATAAAAAAATATTAAGTATAAAAAGAAAAAAAAACTCTGAGGGAATTTAAACAACAAATGCAAAAGTTCTGTTTTGATTTGAGTCAATGAGGACATAATTCATTGAGCATGGTCATGTGGCCTTGTCATCACCAGACTTGTACTTTGGGAATATAAATTTGTTAGCTATGTGAAGTTTGAATTGGAAAAAGTAAAGCCTGGAGGTAGAGAAGTCAATCAAAAATATTATAATACTCAGGTAGGAGATGTTGAGGACTACCCTGAATTAAGGTGATAGCCAGAAGAATATAGTACAGAGGTGAGAGATATATTAGAGGTATAATTGAAAAGATTGGACAACTGATTTGAGTTGAGGAATAGCTGAGAGAGATGCTAAGGGTCCAGATCTGGGTGCCTGGAAGGAAAGTAGTACCTTCAACAGAAATAGAAAGTTAGAGAGGATGGAAATGGAAATAGAGATTTTGGAGAAAAATAACAAGTTCCATTTTGGATATAGTGAGGATATAGGATATGTGCTTGAAAATATCTCGTAGAGGGCTAATATATGTGACTGGAAATTACTATATGAGCAAAAAATAGATATAATGATATAGAAATTATTTCCAAGGAGAGATGAATCCATCAGAGTTGATAAGATCACAAATAACTAATATAGAAATATAGAGATAGAAGAGAAGAGACAGAGCCTGGGACAAAACCTTCAAAGCCATCAGTAGTTAGTTAAAGAGATATCCATGATGATATAATTAGTCTGTTCATGGATAATCATTTATTAAATGCCTATATGTTAGAGACTGTTTAGTAAGGGGGAAACAAACATTGTAAAGGCAGTTTCTACCCTTAAGGAGCTTATAATCTCCTAGGACAGACAAACAAGAAAACAAATATGTTCAAACAAACTGTATATCATAAAATAGGAAATAATTAAAAGAATGTAGGCACTTGAATAAGAGAGATTGGAAAAAAAAAACTTGTTATAGTAGGTGAGAATTTAACTGGGGCCTGAAAGAAACCAGGGAAGGTCTTAGGCTATGATGAGAGAGAGCATTTCAGGTATGGAGGACAGCCAGAGAAAATGCTGGAGCAATTAGGAGTGTCTTGTTCAAGTGACAGCTAGGAAAACATTGCCACTGGAAGAATACATAATGAGGAGTAAGAGATAAGAAGACTGGAAAGTTGGGGGAAGGGGATTTGGTTATGAGAGCCATAAAAACCAAAGAGGACTTTTACATACAATGCTGGAGACAAAAGTAAACTATTAAAGTTTATCTAGTAGGAAGGTGAACTGGTTCGGCCTGAATTTAAGAAAAATAATTTTGGCAGATGAATGGAAAAAGTATGGTAAAGACTTGAGGCAATCAGACACCTGAGCAGATTATTTCAAGGGTCCAAGTGTGAGGTGATGAAAACTTGCTGCAGGGTGGTGGGAGTACCACAGGGTAGAAAAGAGTGTATTTAAGATGTTACAAAGGTTAAATTAATAGGCTTTGGAAGTAGATTGTATATTTTAGGTAGGAGAAGTAAGAAATTGAGGATGATACATAGGTATCATCAGAGTCTGTGGGATTTCAAGGATGATTTTCCCTGGATAGTAATAGCAAAGTCAGAAAGAGGAGAGACTTTAGGAGGGAAGATAATGAGTTATGGTTTGGACATATTGAGTTTAAGATGTCTACTGAGCATCTATTGGAAGTGTTTGAAAGGCCAAGTTGCAGAATGAGATACATGGTAAGTCCAAAGGCTAGGGAAGGATAAGTAGATTTGAGAATCATATTTATCATCTTCTTTAAGAAAGTAATTACATGAGCACCAGCCCCGAAGTCAGGAGAACCTGAGTTCAAATGTGGTGTCACACACTTAACATTTCCTAGCTGTGTGACCCTGGGCAAGTCACTTAACACCAATTGTCTCAGAAAAAAAAAGTAATTACATCCTGTGGAATTGACAAGACCATCAAATCAAGTAGTATAGAGGAAGAAGAGAAGAGGGGCTAGGATAGAACCTTGTGGGAATATCTACAATTAGAAGTAATTATCCTGATGGGAATTCAGCAAAGAAGACTAATGTAGAAGAGACACAATTAGGAGGATAAAAAGGAAAGAGTGGTAGTCCTAGAAACTAGGGAGAAGAGAATATCAAAACATTTGAACATTATCAAAATCTGAAAAGAGGTTAAGAATAATGAGATTGAGTAGAGGACATAAAGAAAAAGAGGGCAGAGAGGCAAGAGGAGATCCAGGAGAGATCAGTGTCATGAAAACCATTGAAGAAGGTGATTAACAGTGTCAAATGCTTTAGAGAATCACTGAAGATAAAGACTGAAAAAAGATAATTGTATCTGACAATTAAGAAATTATTACTAATAATAAGACAATCATTCAATTAAGTAATGAAAATTGAAGTCATACTGGGACACTGATGCATTGTTGGTGGAGCTGTGAATGGATCCAATCATTCTGGAGAGCAATTTGGAGCTATGCTCAAAAAGTTATCAAACTATGCATACCCTTTGACCCAGCAGTGTTTCTATTGGGCTTATATCCCAAAGAAATCATAAAAGAAGGAAAGGGCCCCACATGTGCAAGAATGTGGCAGTCCTTTTTGTAGTGGCTAGAAACTGGAAACTGAATAGATGCCCATCAATTGGAGAGTGGCTGAATAAATTATGGTATATGAATGCTATGGAATATTATTGCTCTGTGAGAAATGACCAGCAGGACGATTTCAGAGAGGCCTGGAGGGACTTGCATGAACTGATGCTCAGTGAGATGAGCAGAGCCGGGAGATCATTATACACGACAACAACAATACTATATGAGGATCAGTTCTAAGGGACATGACTCTCTTCAACAATGAAATGCTTCAAACCAATTCCAGTTGTTCAGTTAAGAAGGCCATATACACCCAGAGAGAGGGATGTGAAATGTGGACCACAACATAACATTTTCACGTTCTCTATTGAGGTTTGCTTGCATTGCATTTCCTTTATCGGATTATTATTTCTTGTAGATACAATTTCTCCTGCACAAAAAAAGATGTGTGGCAATAACTATACATATATTCGATTTCTTAAGTATTCTAACATAATTATCATGTAGTGGATATCCTGCCATCTAGGGGAGGGGTGGGGAGTAGGGGGTAAAAATTTGTAACAGAAAGCTTTGTAAGGGTTAATGTTTAGGAATGACCCATACATATGTTTTGCAAATAAAAAGTATTAATAAATAAAAAAAGAAAATTGAAGTCATATTAAAAGGGGAGGCAAAGTGAATTAGAGGCAGTAGGAGTAGAGGAAATGAATGGGGGTGGCTTTTTTTTCTTCTAAGAATATGGCTGAGATCCAGAAAAGAGATTTAAAAAATAACTTCGGGTCACATAAAATTTTTAAAGACTAGAAGAAGCTTTCCATACATTTGTATAGAATGAGTATACAGGGACAAGTGCAAAATTGGAGAAAGAAATGTGGTAATTGCAGGGGTAAATTACTAGGAGCAACTGGATTCAATTAGACTAAGGCACAAAAAGAGAAGTTATCTTTATTGAGGAAGAATAAAACTCCCTACTAATCAGAGCTTGTAACAAGTAACAATTAGAGGTGATGCTGAGGGGTTTTGAGATTTCTTAAAGGAGAAAAGAGGGAGCATACAGTAAATGTCCTCTTTATTCTAAGTAAAGTATGAGTTGAAATCTTTGCTGAGCAGAAGAATAGAGTTTCAATGGCAAATCTAGAGAGAAAGAATGGTTGGAATAACCCTATGGGAAGTTGGATAGAGTTTAGAGTCTGGGATGAGTAAAAAACAACAACAAAAAAACAAACCAAAAAACAAAAAAACAAACTGATTTGGCTCAATGAGGATCTAGTTGAGAAAAACTTTAATTGATTTCCCTCAGTGTTGTTCTGAATCACTTGAGTAAAAGAGGCAAATGAATGTTGTGGATTATTCATGATTGAGATTTGCCAGGACATAAATGGAGAGAGGCCACAAAAACAAAGAATGTGAGCAGGGAAGAAAGAGTATGAATAAACTAGTCATCTATAGGTTCAGTGTTTAGAGAGGAAGAAAGTAGAGCAATTGCAAAAGATAACCCTGAGGGACTGAGAAAGCATAGATACATTTCATCCTCTGAACCTAATTTCTTTAATGGAATTCTTTATATTGCTTATGATGCATAGATCATGATTTAAAATACACGTTTCCTCTGTTCTTTAGATAATGCAAAATATTAACACTTCGGAGTGTGGTGCTCCAAAATGTTCAGACATAACATTTCCAGGGAAATTTAATTAAATAAGATTTTTTAATCAATCTACATAGTCAGCAGGAATTTGTTAATTCCTACTATATACCATCCACAACTGTTCAAATGATTGGCCTTTATAGTGGATCTGACCATGCTATTGTCTGACTCATCAGCAATTTATTTGACTCCCATTTGACTCTAGGATAAAATACCCATTTCTTTATTTGCATTTTAAAACCCTTCACCTCCTGCTCTAATATTTTCTCCAGCTTCATAGTATACTATTCCCCTATTTTAGATCTATGGTTTGGCTTTCAAATTGGCTATTCTCTTTTCTTCACTCACAGAATTCTATGGTCTGTCTCATTATCTTTGAACTTACCAACTACCCTGCCTAGAATGTACTTCCCTCCAGCTCTTCCTCCTACAATTCTTTATTTCCTTTACAACTCAACTCCAGCACTACCTTTATTATGGAACCTTTCTAGATTCCATTTATTATTTTATTATTTATTATTATTATTTATTATTAGTGACCCTTCTCCTTTGTATTTAACCACTTGCAATTAAGTATGTTTATATGTATATGTATTGTAAATATGCCTTTGTATGCATTTGTTGTTGCATGATAGAATGTGGACTCCTTGAGAATAAGAATTGGTTTGTTTGTTTCTAATTCATTTCCCCAAGCAAAGTTCATAAGACTTGCCACACAGTTTGAATCAATAAATTAATGAAAAAGCATTTATTGAGTAGTTACCAAATGCAAAACATTATGTCATACTGAGGAAAAAATAAAAAAAAATCAAAATAGTTCCTGTCCCCAAGGACCTTACATTTTAATTGGTATAATAAATATATATGGTTTGAGGTACAAGTCAAACGAAAATGTCAAGTTATCCTTATGGTAGAGTGTCAAAGAAGATGGTAATGGACATTCTTTAATGTAATTTTCACTGCTATGTCCATTTATGATGTTCAACCATTAGATATTGCCAATGACTTTCTCTCCTGAATTATTAATAGCTGTGGCTTCTGGGACCTTATGGGGCACCTACAAGGGCAGATACCAGCTTCAATCTCTACTAGGTTTGTTTCCCTGGATGATAGATTCAGGAGCAAGCCTAGAAGTAGAGCTAATAGGCTAATGAACACTGCTATTCTAAGGTTCTTGAGTTTTCATAGTCTTTTGGATATGTTAGGGATGAATAATTTAGTCATCATTTATTTTAGTGATGACCAAAAAATGAGTACCAGAGAATTTGATTTACATGAATTCATAGTAAGTGGCCAAATTGTGATTTAAATCCGGGTTTTCTGTCTTCAAATTCATGCTGATTTCACTGCCCTTGTGTCTTCAGAATTTCACTCTGGAGCACTTCCCAAGCCCATGGTTTTACTTAGTCTGACAAATAGAAAACCATTGACTTTTATAGTTCTTTTGCTAAGCATTCTGAACTGGATTTTGCCATAATCTAGTGTGCATTTCAGACTTATTGGCAGTCCTTTCCTTCTCTATCACCAATTCAATGACAGAGTAGTCCTTTGACTTTAACATTCCCTTTGTTTCTATTACAAAAACCCATGTGCCTTGTTATCCAAAATCAGGTAATAAAATTTTGAAATGCCTCCGGTCAACTTCTTCAACTTTTCAAATATGATAATTTTATCCTACAAACAATTCAAAGATATATAAATTTGGGCAGAATTCTACAGCAGAATTCTGGGTAGTTAGTGTACCTCATCACTATTATATCATATATAATGTTTTATATATATATATATGTATATATATGTATATATATATACATATATAGGTATATCTACCAAGTGGAATATAAGATATTTGAGGACACTTTTTTCTTGTTTCTTACCTTTTTTTTGTCCTAAATCCCAACTATATAATATAGGTATTTCATAAATACTTGTTGAAGGAGATTGGATTTGGCAGCTAGGTAGAGCAGTGGATAGGATACTGGGCTTAGAGTTGATCAAGTGTGGCTTCAGACCTTTACTCTGTGAAAATGGATTAATCACTTAACCCCTTTGCTTCAGTTTACCTATTTGAAAAATGTTGACAATGTCACTCATAGCACAGATTATGTGTTTATCTGTCAAATGGGATTAAAAATTGCAAAGTACTTAGCATAGTGCCTGGCATTTAGTAAGGACATATATAAACGTTAGTAATTATTATTATTATTACACTTCATGTTGTAAGAGATAAAAAGTATTTGTCCATTACAACATTTTATTTTAAAGGAAATAATGAAGAGCAAAAATTGAGAACTTAGTAAAATGTTAAAGACTAGTCTAGGAGTTAGAAAGCTCTGATTTGGGATATTGTTTTACATACTTATTACACTAGCTGTATGACTATGGTCAAATCATTTAACTTCCCACTACTCTGTGCAAACTGAGGTGTTTCTTGTTGCTGATCACAAAAGGATAACAGAATTCCAGGTTCATCCATTTTATTACTGTTTAATCATTTCAGCGTCTGGCTTTCTATGATTTAGGGTTATGAGGGTTTTCTTGGCAAAGGTATTGGAGTAGTTTGCCATTTCCTTCTCCAGCTTATTTCACAGATAGGGTAACTGAGGCAAACAGGGTTAAGTGATTTGCCCAGGTGTCACACAGCTTGGAAGTATCTGAGGCTGGATTTCCAGCTCAGGTCCTCCTGATCCCATGACCAATGCTTTAGCTACTGTGCCACCTAGCTGCAAACTGACACAATAAATAAAAACCTGGCTTTAATTGTGTCACATACTACCTGTGTAATCTCAGACAAAGAATCCAAAATCCTTAAAACTCATATTCTTCAACAGTAAAATAATCATGATTGGGCAATTTTCATTTCTGTAAAATAAGGTAATTGAAGTCGATGAATTTTTATATATGATAGATAATTGTCTAATTTGTGTATGGGCATTGGAAGATGGAAATCCCACATGAGGAATTCCCTGCATTAATGAAATCATTGGCTTGTTCCTATATAAACAAGGCAGCTATTATCATGGTTGTTGTGATGTTATTTTTTTCTGACTAACCTTGGAGTTACTTTATAGAATATTCTACTGGCAAGTCAGCACTAGTCTTAGTGTCATGGCCTGAGGAGTAATCTTCTCCATGGAAAGTCCCCACATGAATGAATCTTGTTTTCTCAGAAAAAAGAAAGAAACTGGCTACCTTTAAATCAAATTCATTAAACCATTCAGGTCAGGTCAGGTTGACCAGTCTCTTTAAAATAAAATGCATCATGAATAAAGTCAGGCCTCCCCCAGAGCTAATGCTCAGTTCAAGCAGAAAAGTGGTATGCTGTCTACAAAAGAGAGGGGGAAGTCAAGGGGATTCTGATGGGGTTCTAAGAGTAGGAAGAAAAGTTGTCATGACCTGCTATGGGCAGAGTGCACTAAGGTTACACAAGCTGCACTGATTTTTGGATTATTTTGCTTCTAGCAAATGTTTCTGCTGGACTTGGCCTTGACTTTCTGGAGTTGCTTCATAAAGTCTGGCTTCACTCACATTTGACAAACAAAAGAAGCAGCTTGATTTAATGACAAAAACAGTGGAACTGAACTCAGGAGAGAGAGGGAAAAGAAAAGGGTGAGGGAGAGGCAAAAATGGCCCTCTTATCTTTACTTGAAGAGCTCTCTCTATGATGATGAACTCTAATTCCCAAGGCAGCTTTTTTCATTTTTGATTAGGTCCTATCAAGAGAAAGATTTTCCTCCAAAATCTGCCTACCTGTAGTTTCTACCATTTGACCCTATTTTTATTTAATGGAGTTACTTCTTTTTTCAGTGTTGTGAAGAATATATACTAGTTGCATCATTTCTTTGACTTATAGACTTTTGGGATGCTTAAGGAGTTGCAATGGGATAGATATACCTTCTTAATAAAGTTGGAAGAAGATGATACAGGACTAGAAGGGAGCTTAGAATCTGCACCTGATTCTATAGATCAAGGAGCTGAAGCCCAGGAGAATTAAATAATTTGCTTAAACTTAGATAGGGATCACATAGGCAGAAATTAGACTAGGATCTAGGTCCTCTAACAAGTAATTTTTCTAGAATTCTATTGCTCCCTGTGTGTCAATTACAGCATATCAAGAGCTTCAACCTAATTTCATGATAAATTGGATATACATTCAAGCAAGAACATATGGCATAAGAAAGGCATGGTGATTCATTGGGAAGAATTCCTGATAAAACTTTACATTTATAAATCTCTTTATGACTTTAAAGCCCTTTGAGATTTCATCATATTATTTACTATTCACAGTATTCCTGTAAATATTACTATTCCCATTTTAGAGATTAAAAACCTGAAGTTGTGCATGTGTGTATACACATGCACATGTGTACACGTACACAGGAGAAGATTATTCCTCAGTCACAATGGCCTAAATTCAAATCTGGCTTCAAACTTAGTAAGTATATGACTTTGGGTGCATCATTTAACTTCTGTATGAGTTTCCTCATCTATAAAATAGGGAAAGTAACAATATTTAACTACACAGAGACATTTATAAGGATCAAATGAATAAAATAATTTTAAAGAGCTCAACACAGTATTGGGCACATAGCAAATTAAAAAAATATCTAAGGTAAAAAATCGAGTTTGCTTCAGAATCATAACTGGAACTCAGACCTTCTGATTCTAATGCAATGTATCATGTTAAAATGATACATCACCCCTAAAATTGAAAAGAAGCTTGGATTTTAAGTCAAAGAACCCAGATTCAAACTCACTCTAGCTTTATGAATATAGCATATAGAATATATAAGACAAGGCAAAAGAATTATGGAGATCTAAAATGAAAAAATGTCATCATAGTAATGAATGATCAAAAGAAAAGATAGAATGGTCGTGGAAGAGGAATAAAGGATAACCAGTGCATAGACTTCAGATATTTCCTAGCCATGTGACACTGGGCAAGTCACTTAATCCTGATCAATTTCCTCATTTGTAAAATGGATTAGAGAAGAAATGGCAAACCACTTCAGTGGTTTTGTGCCAAAATGGGGTCATGAAGGATCAGACAAGACTGAACTAACTCAGCAATAGCAACAAAATGGAAAGATTGGGTGTTCCCCTGATGTCCTTGTGATGACAACTGAAGCAAGGAAAACTCTCAGCTTGCTCTTCCTATGGTGAAAATATGGAATGACACAGATGAGAATTACATAAAGAAGGTGGGCATGGATGGACTGTAATCTTTCTTGTTGAAGAGAATATCTACCTGAAAGTTAGCACAAGATCCAGTTGAATATTTGAGACATTTTGGGAAAAGAAAAAAAAGCATTATGTTAACATTTCTCAAGTTATTTCTAATTATATATTTGGTAAGGGATAGCCCAAATATCCAGGAGTGACTTGGTTTTTATTTGGCTATTCAGGTAACATATAGACATGTTCCAAGAGAGAATCTTTATCAGAGGCCTGGGTGAAAACACATTAAAACCAACTGAGCATTATTTCTAGTGGAGCCAAATATCATTGCAATTTTGTTCCTTGGAATTCTATGGCTGCATAGAAAATTTACTGCACAGCTTTGCTAACTGCCATCAACTTGAAGAATTATTTACTTTTGGGATTTCCCATCACTATAGTTATAAACTCTTACAAATTGCTATTGATCTCAAAATCTCCTATCGACAATTTTACATCAAAAGCAGTCCTACTCCTTCTGTTTCCAGCCTTCTGGGCATTGCTGGTTAATACCTGACACTGAATGGATGCAAGGCAGGGATCAATTCCAGAATCAACACTGTCTCCACTCAAGACTAGTAGGGTTCCAGTAGAAACAATATCCAATGACTGTGCTTTCTTATAGCACTTGCACAATTCTCAGGAGATCTAGCATAGCAAAAATATATCATATTGAGTTCCTTCAGTTCTTTCTGTAAATCAACTAAGGGGTTAGAGAAAAGAATTTGACTTACCGGTGTGGATGGAAACACAGAAGATGCAAAAGGAGACTGTGTTAAATTTATAACATGGCAGGTCCAGCTCATTTCTGTATCATGCATAATGGTCAATTATTTTTTCAGTCAGGGTCTATTTATTGGCACATGCATGTAAATCAGGAGTGGGGATCAGAGATGTTTATCATGTACTGATGGCACATAGCTCTAATGCAGCCAAATGTCCTAATTTTCAAGAGCCGCATGCATAAAGATTTTAAATTATGTCAGATTTGACAGCAAGTGACAGTAATAGCTTGGGATCCACAGACTTCACCAAATTGCCAAAGAGGTTCATGACACAAAGAAAGATTACGATATGAATCCAAGTCCTCTAACTACAGATCTAGGGTCTTTCATGGATTAGGCTCTGCTCTAATCTAGTCTAATATGAATAAACAGCTAAAAAAAGGCAAAGTCACTTTTCCAAAGCTACACAGGTCTCTATTGTTGCTTCAGTTCAAACAACCTAGTGATTTAGGTTCAGAAGCCCTGAGAGTAGAGGTATACACCAGACTACTTCCAGGCCAGCCCTCAAAGTCATCATTTAGGGAAGTAATTCCTGAAGAGGAGTTGCCAACTATCCCAACAACTGTCATACACAAAGAGGAAAAAGCAATTTAGATTAAGCCACAAGGAATGCTAAGGGACAGACAGGCAAGTCAGATGATAATTTTCTTTTTCAACTTCTCCCCTCAGACCCCAACAGAGATGGCCCAGGACCCTGAACCTAAGAGGCTTAGGAAGAGAAGTACTTATATCCCCATGGTAGAGTGGCTAGAGCATTGAGGCTGGAGTTAGGAAGATCTGAGTTCAAATTCTGCCTGAGATACTAGCTATATTACCCTGGGTGAGTCAATAATCTGCTTCAGTATTTCCACCTATAATATTTTTGTTATTTATTTATTTTTGCTTTTTGCTGAGGCAATTGAGGTTAAGTGACTTGCCCAGGGTCACACAGCTAGGGAATGTCTGAGACCAGATTTGAACTCAGGTCCTCCTGACTCCAGGGCTGGTGCTCTGTCCACTGCATCACCTAGCTGCCCCAACCTATAATATTTTTAACATCTTTTTTTTTTTTAAGCTGGGGCAATTGGGGTTAAGTGACTTACCCAAGGTCACACAGCTAGGAAGTGTTAAGTGTTTGAGGCCACATTTGAACTCAGATCCTCCTGACATTCAGGGTTGGTTCTTTATCCACTGCACCACCTAGCTGTCCCCATTCTCTACCTATATATGAAGATAATACTAGCAACTAATTCCTATGGTTGTTGTAAGGGTAAAATTAGATAGTATTTGCAAGGCACTTAGTACAGTGCCTGGCCCATTGTAGTTACTTAATAAATACTGCCTTTATTTTATCTTTCCACTGTCTCCATTCATAATCTTGGGAAGCAACCTCTGTGCAGTTGCATCTTGGCACTTACTCCTAATGTGGGTATAGCCACAAATGTATAGCCATAGCCATATAGTCATAAAGGAAAATTTTTGTCCCCCAAGTCCTTGGCATTATCAATGGTTCATCATTACAAACTGATATATTTTAGTAGTGTAAATGTCATTAAAGCAGATGACATTAATATCTGATTTGCATCTTCATCCTGAAAATCTGGACATTTTTCCACCTGATTTTACAAGCTTAAATCTTCCATCTGTATTATTTCCTATTAGAATGTGAACTCTTTGAAGGCAGGGCCTATATTGATTTTCTATTTGCTTCCTCACAACTAACAAGTGCTTCATGTATAGAAATTGTTTAATAAATGTTTCATTTATTAAATTCATTCATTCATCCATTTGGCCAATTAAGTTAAACAGCCTATAATAGGGAAATATTCTGAAGTTTTCAAAGTGAATTACCTTTTAATCTATCAGTTCTCTATCAGGAGATGAATTATTTTCAAGGGTTTTGTTTTTCTTTTTTTCTTTTTCATGGGATCAGGATTGGGAAAGAGAGAAAAAAAATAAATGCTTTCTAATTGAAAAACTAGGATTTAATTTAATAGAAAATAATGTGAACTGATTAATTTATTCTTCCAAAACAACTTGGCTATGGAATGATACCAGTTGAAATATTCAGGGCCTTTGCTGGCTAGGTCAAGTGAGACTTAAGGATATCAGCACTGTTAAATCTCAACTAAGCTTTCCTTTATAAAGTGGGGCAGAACCAATATATGAACTCTGAAAAGAGCTGTCCAGTAGGGGACAAGCTGAGTTTTTCAAAATCCTCATCTCTAGACAGAGAGGGCTGTGGTATCCACATAGCTTTATAACTGAGTGGCTTGTTCCAACAGTTCTATGACCTAAATGCCCATTTTGGATACCTGATTCTATGGGATCCTGTTTGCTCAATTTATCACTTATGTTTCTGCACCTTCCTAAAAGTACCAGGATCTTGGAATTGGAAAGGCACTTGTAGTCTAATAATTTCCATTATGATATACATGACAAGAAATAAATTAAATGTTTATTTATTGATTTAATTTTTACTTCAAAGCTTTCTGTCATGTAGGAACCTACTATTTCCAAAGCATCCCTTTACAGGTTTAGAGAATATGAATTGATAGAAAATCTTTCCTAACATAGATCCTAAAACCACTTTTCTTTAACTTCCATCCATAATGCTTTGTGCTATCTTTTTTTTATTTGATTCATAATCATGAGGTCTCCTTACACACTTACACATATTTTATAGATTTCTGACATTTAATTAAACCTATGAAAACCCTAGTACCTCAGCTGACAATCATTGCCTTCTAGAACTTAGAAGATCTAGTTGTTAAGAAGCATGCGTTATATACAATAGCTAATGATTAAACAAGATGTTTTTTGGAAGCCAGATGAAAGATTCACCACCAGTTTATTTCCAATAGATCATCATTCCTTCTTCTCCCTCACAGAATATATTATGTTGGCACCTAAACATTCATTCATTCCTTCATTTATCTATCAATTCATTATTTGTGTTTTAGTCATTTTTAGATTCAACCTATGATTTCATAAATGTAGTGAGTTCATAGTAAGGGATTACCTCTAACAAGATAGATAATCGTTTTTTTTTTCTGAAGCTTATGTAGACAGTTTGTATCAGAAGCAGTGTTTGAATTCAGGTCTTTGTGACTTAAAGATTAGCTTTTTACCCAATACTTTGCAAGAATTTTCACTTATATTCTTTTGAATATATATGGCCAGACATACCACAGGAAGAGTTCCTCTTCTACCTGTATCTCACTATCAATAAGGTCTATAGGTTGAAGAAGTAAGGTACTGTGCTCCAGACAGAGCATTCCTAGGATTTATATGCTAAAGCACTAGTGGATTGAAATATATCTTTCTTGAAGCAGCACCTACATTGGGAGTTGTCTATATTAATGAAGTCAGAGGCCCTTATGGTTTGCAGATCTATCTATCTATCTATCAAGCATTTATGGAGTGCTTACTGTGTGCCACACAATGTGTTAAGCATTAGAAGGCATTAGGAAAGGTCTTTTCTTCATAATACTCCCAAGAGTTAGTTGCTATTAGATAAGGATATTTTTAAAATAAGTACATTTGAAGATAAATATGTTTATTGTCAGAGTATTTTTCAACCGCATTCCTCCTTTCCCCTTTATTTCTCATTTGTTCTCCCATTCTCTCTCACTTTTTTCCTCTTCTTCCTATCTTCTTTATGCTCTCTTCCTTTTCTCTATTTGTCCCTCCTCATTTCCTTTTCTTCTTTTCTCAATCTTTTTCTCTTTCACCATTATTCCTTTGCATGGGTATTTCCTATAAACAATGAATCTGGTTTGAATGCTGAAACATAATCAGTAACTGAAGTTTCTTTGAGTTCCTGATTGGCAGCATAGCTGACAACTTTTATAATTGTCACAAGCCTCTGGTGGAACCGGTCCATAGGCCACCAAGCTTATGAAAGGCCACATGTCAACAACTTCCTTTCCCCCCTGTTCTCAGATAAAACCTTTTGAGTAACATTTCACCACGTAAAGGGCACCTGTCTAAAGTTGCTTAAGCTTAAGAAAGAGGTTTTCAGGTCAACTTTATTACTCTTATTCACTTGATGTTAACAAAAAAGAGAAACTTTTTTTTTCTTTCAAGCACTGAAGATCAACTACCCTTGTTTCAATACATGTCCTTTAAAATTATTTTTATTGTTATTTTAAAAAATACCTTCAAGGCAATGGGGGTTGTTAGGACCTCCAACAAGATAGTTTTTGATTCTGACATGTTTGGAAAAAATCATAGGAAAACTGTTTTAGCATTTAGTTTAGCTTCTAAGAGAGATTGTGAAGAAGGTGGTATTTCTTATTTAGGGTAAAACCCCTTGCTTTGAATCAGGATGGGAATATGATAGGGTCTTATGTCCTAGACCTTTCCTTGTTGTTACATAAGAATAAATTCATATCTCATTGTATATTTTCTATGAATTACGACTATGTTATGTGCAGGAAAAGAATATTATGACTTTTCAAGCAAGGCATGAAAAGGAGAAAAAAACTGAACTTAGAGATTTAGAGTTGCAATGGTTCTTAGAGGAAAGACATCACATATTCATTCATTAGGAACAGGTCATATATGACAGACTAATTGTATTTCCATTTTAGACTGGAATGTTAGGCTATTAGATTGATAAAATATCATAGATAGTTTACCTACTTTTAAACAAAGATTGTGACTACATCTCTCATGCTATTTGTGTATGTGTATGTGTGTAAATGTGTAAATATATAAAATATGGAGATATGTGTGAAGGGGGTCTAGGAGAAATATTGCAGTAATTCTGAGGTTCCCTAACCTTAGAGTGCTATTGGTTTGATAAAGAGATTGTTTGAACAATCAGTGACTTGAAGAACCATCTCTCCCTCTCTCTCTCCCCCTCCCTTCTCTCTCTCTCTCTCTCTCTCTCTCTCTCTCTCTCTCTCTCTCTCTCTCT
>JAJPUD010002565.1:183982-210110 GCA_023553655.1 Myrmecobius fasciatus
CTACTACTACTACTACTACTACTACTACTACTACTACTACTACTACTACTACTACTGGAGGACTGGATAGACCTTCAAGTATCTTTCCCATCACCAAGTATATTATTAGATATAAAGATAATGATCCCCAAAGCTCTCCCTTCAAACAGTCATTCCAATTAGTCTTAACTTTCTAGCAAAATAAGATTTAAGTTGGAATAATTTAAGGTGGGGCTTTGCCCCAGAGAAGGAAATTTAAAGGTCAGCAGCAGCAGCATCTAGGGGATTCTTTCTCTCTTGGTTATCTCACCTCTATATCAGTGATCTTATCCTTGCTCCTCCCCATTCAGCAAATTAGGTATATTCTGCTACACTGAGGCACACTTTCTTGCTTTGGTGTCTGAACTTCAGAGGAAACCACTGTGACTTCCCCCGGGTCATCAGTTGCCAGTCTTACCTTATCCCAAGTCTTTGGATGTTTCTGGCTGCCACTTCACTGAGAGACAGTTCATTGTTCAACAGAGCACTTGGACATAGGAGCTTGCCAGCACAAGTCTTTATTGTACACAATCACATCCTGCACCCCCCGCTACTTCCTGGTCCTGCAAGTTATATCAGGTCCATGAGGTCACACTCAAGACAAATGAGAGAAGGAGACATGTCCCCTTGAATGATGCATTCTCAATGCAGCTAGGATTTCTGCACTCGTGGTGGCCCTAGAGCTTCAGAGTTCACATCTGGGTGCCTCAGGCCCTAAGGCCCTTTTACTTCTTCATTGCACCATGCTAGTGCCCCACCAAACCCTAACAACCCACTCCACCTCTGTAACTTGGCCTCCAGAAACTGAAGATTAGAGCTCTGCTTTACAGTATTGACTAGGAAGCGAGTCTCTGAATTCATGAAATAAAACTAAAAAAATCTCAGTTGGAAGAAACTTAAGAGATCCTAGGGTCCATTTTCCATCACATTTGAAATTTCCACTATATCACTGTATCTACTCACTTCTTCTGAACACTCTTAATAATGGGGAACTCATTACTACTGATTCTGTTACTGTTAATTAACTGGAACAAATGTGTTAAATATTAGCTATGTCCTAGGAACAGAAATTTTAAAAGTCCAAGACAAAAGTGAAATAATAAAGGACTTCCAGAAGCTTACATTTTAATAGGGGAGAAATGTGTACCTATGTGTATGCAAAACACATACAAGATAACTTTGGTAGTATTACTAGAAGCTGAGGAGACTATAGAAGTATGATGAAGTTAGCACAAGCTGAGAATTGAAGAAAATTAAAGATTTCAAGAGGCAGAAATGAAGTGGGAATGGCTGCATTCATGAAGGAAAGCTAATAAAAAGGAAGAGATATACAAAATGGAGTATCATGTGTGAAGAAAGCAAGAAGGCAAATTTGATCAAGCAATAGAACATGTAGAGGAGGATGATATTTAATAAGGTGGGAAAGGTAGGAAGAGATTACATGTCCAATGAATTTGAAGTAGTAGTGGGTAACGTAGAGTGGCATGAAGGAGATACAATGGGAATTTTTAGGAGAGGTGCTGTAGAAGACAGCAAAGAAGGAGCAAAAGATAAGCTGAGCATGGAGAGAGTTCAAGAGACCATGTTTTTTTAAATGATTGTCAGTGATTGGAGAGCTCTATCATAAGCAGCAGACTTGGGGCGGTCAGAGCCAAGATAGAGGAGTGAAGTCATGAGTCTCTGTGACCTCCTCTGACCTTTTCTCAAACCAAGAGCAGATTAAGCCTCTAAATTGGTTCTGGAGTCAAAACACCCCTAAATATTTGGACTACAACACATTCCCAGAAGAAATTACCTTGGAAGATCTTCAGAACAGGTCTGTTTCAGATTGGCGGGGGCGGGGGTTGGTCAGTTTGCTGAGCTCAGACAACAGCTCTGGGAGAGAGCAGGAAGCCAGCTGGACTCAGTGTGGCAGATTCTAAGCACCTGGGAAGTTTCTGTGAGGCTCTTGGGCCACCCTGCCCTGCTAGTGGGCAGGTCCTTTGGCAGATCTGCCTTTTGTAAAAGGCAGATTTTAAACCACTGAGAACCCCAAATTTTGCCCAGAAGTCAATCAGCCAATCAGTCAAGCAGCTGTCACCCCTCTGCTATAAACAGACCTCAAGCTTTTTTTTTAAATGAATAAAAAATAAAAAAGAACTTTCACCATAAACAGCTTTTATGGAGAGAGAAAAGAACAGATCTCAGATCCTGAGGTTCATACAGGTAAAGCAACTCCAGAGGAAGTCATAAAAGGAGACATGAGCTGGTCCCCATTTAACCAGATTTTCTTGGAAGATTACAAAAAGAATGTCAAAAGTTAGTTAGAAGAAAAAGGGGGAAATGAAATGAAATCATTACAAGAAGAAATGGAAAAAAACACATAATGCTCTACAAAAGAAATGTGAAAAAAACTGAAAAACAAAATTGGTGAAATGGAAAAAGATTGCAATGAACAAATTGGCCAATTACAAAAGGAGCTAAAAAAGGTAAGTGAAGAAAATAATACATTAAAAATTAGAATTGAACAAATGGGAGTGAATGAATCAATAAGACTTCAAGAATAAGTCAAATAAAAATTAAAAAAAATAAAAAATAGAAGAAAACATGAAATATCTCATAGGAAAAACAATTGACATGGAAAATAGATCTATGAGAGACAATCTAAGGATTATTGGACTCCCTGAAAGCCATGATGAAAAAAAAAAGAACCTAGACACTATCTTCCATGAAATCATGAAAAAACCTGCCCTGATGTTTTAGAATCAGAAGGCAAAATCAACATCGAAAGAATTTGCCAATCACCTCCTGAAAGAGACCCCAAAATTAAATACCCAAGGAATATCGTGGCTAAATTTCAGGAGTATTGCACCAAGGAAAAGATATTGCAAGCAGCTGAAAAGAAACAATTCAAATACTGAGGAAGTGTTATACGAATCACCCAAAATCTGTCAGCTTCCACATTCAAAGGGCCTGGAACCAGATATTTCAAAAGGGAAAGGAACCTGGATTACAGTGAAGAATAAGCTATCCAGCTAGAATGAGTATTATCTTTCAGGGAAGAAGATGGAAATTTAATGATATAGGTGCATTTCATCTATTTCTAATGAAAAGACCAGATTCAAACAGAAAATTTGACCTCCAAACACAGAACTCAAGAGAAGCGCAAAAAGGTAAAAAGGAAAGAACTCTTGAAAACTATATTTCTACTATTGGTATACTTAAAGAATGGGTGTTTAATTTGATTTTACTTTGATAATATGAAAAAGAAACTAGAGGTAAAAAGGGTATCATACTGGAAAAAGAGGGAAAAGGAGGCAAAATAAGGTAAAAAAGGAGGTAAAAATAAGGTAAAATCTCATGAACAGGCAAAAAAAAAAACCTAATATAATTGAAGGAAAGAAGGGAGGTGTTTGAGCGTTGTGTGTATCTTACTCTCATCAGATTGGACTCTAAAAGAATATATCAGAAACATTCGGTTTCACAGAGAAACTTGTCCCCCCTTTATAGGGAAGTGGGAGGGAAAGGAGGAAAAGAAAAAAAGACAGTGAAAGACTAATAGAAAAGAAAATAGAAGAATTAAGGGAAAGGTGTAAAAAAGGGAGGAGGGGCTTTAAAGGAGGAAGGACTGTTTGAAGGAGGGGGTCATCAAAAGCAAAATACTGGGGAGGGGTGAAGGGAGAAAGGGGAAAGGAAAGAGAAAAACATGACTTTCAGTAAATAAGATGGCAGGAAATAAAGAATTAGTTATTTTAACTGTGAATGGGAATTGCATGAACTCTCCCATAAAACACAAGTGGATAGCAGACTGGATTAAAAGCCAGAATACAACAATATGTTGTTCACAAGAAACACATCTAAAGTATAGAGATAAGATACATACAGAGTAAAGATAAAGAGCTGGAACAGAATCTATTATGCTTCAGGTGAACAACAACAACAAAAAAAAAGCAGAGGTAGCAATCCTGATCTCAGATCAAGTATAAGCAAAGATAGATATAATTAAAAAAGATAAGGAAGGAAACTATATTTTACTAAATAATGAAGCAATATCAATACTAAACATAAATGCACCAAGTGGTTTGGCATCCAAATTGCTAGAGGAGAAGTTAAGAGAGATGCAAGAAGAAATAAACAGCAAAACTATACTAGTGGGGGATGTCAACCTTACTCTCTCAGAATTAGATAAATCAAACCAAAAAATAAATAAGAAAGAAGTTAGGGAGGTAACAAAATGTTAGAAAAATTAGGTATGATAGATCTTTGGAGAAAATTGAATGGAGACAGAAGGGAGTTTACTTTTTTCTCAGTGGTCCATGGAACATATACTAAAATTGACCATGTGTTAGGGCAAAAATACCACAAAATCAAATGCAGAAAGGCAGAAATAGTAAATGCATTTTTTTCAGACCATGATGCAATAAAAATCACATGCAATATAAGGCCAGGAGAAAATAAAACAAAAGTTAATTGGAAATTAAATAATCTAATCCCAAAGAATAAATGGGTAAAAGAGCAAACCATAGATAAAACCAATAATTCCATGCAGGAGAATGACAATACTGAGACAACATACCAAAATTTTTGGGATATGGCCAAAGCAGCTATAAGGGGTAATTTTATATCTCTAGATGCTTACTTGCATAGAGAAAGAAAAGATCAATGAATTGGGTTTACAAAAACCCTCAATTATTCGGAAATTCGGAGAATAAAAGGGAAGATCAATAAAATTGAAAATAAGAAAACTATTGAATTAATAAATAAAACTAAGAGTTTTGTGAAACAACCAGCAAAATAGATAAGCCTTTAGTTAATTTAATTAGAAAAAGGAAAGAGGAAAATCAAATTGTTAGTCTCAAAAAAGAAAAGGGAGACCTTTCCACCAATGAAGAGGAAATTAGAGCAATAATTAAGAGTTACTTTGCTCAACTTTATGCCAATAAATTTGATAATCTAAATGAAATGCAGGAATATCTACAAATATATAGATTACCCAGGTTAACAGAAGAGGAAATAAATTATTTAAGTAGCCCCATTTTGGAAAAAGAAATAGAACAAGCTATTAACCAACTCCCTAAGAAAAAAATCTCCAGGGCCAGATGGATTTACATGTGAATTCTACCAAACATTCAAAGAACAATTAATTCCAATAATATATAAACTATTCGAAAAAATAGGGAAAGAAGGTTTACTACCAAATTCTTTCTATGACACAGATATGGTGCTGATAGCTAAACCAGGTAGGGTAAAAACAGAGAAAGAAAACTATAGACTAATTTCCCTTATGAATATTGATGCAAAAATTTTAAATTAGTTATTAACAATGACATTACAGAAAGTCATCCCCAAGATAACACACTGTGACCAAGTAGAATTTATACCAGCAATGCAGGGCTGGTTCAATATTAGGAAAACTATCAGCATAATCTATTATATTAATAACCAAACTAACAAAAATCATATAGATGCAGAAAAAGCATTTGATAAAATCCAACACCCATTCCTATTAAAAACACTGGAGAGTATAGGAATAAATGGGCTTTCCTTAAAATGATTAGTAGCATCTACTTAAAACCATCAGCAAGCATCATATGTAATGGAGACAAACTAGAACAATTCCTGATAAGATTAGCAGTGAAACAAGGCTGCCCAATGTTGCCATTACTATTTTGTATTGTGTTAGAAATGTTAGCTTTGGCAGTAAGAGAAGAAAAAGAGATAAAAGAAATTAGAGTAGGTAATGAGGAAACCAAATTATCACTCTTTATAGATGTTATGATGGTATATTTAGAGAACCCTAGAGACTCAACTAAAAAACTACTAGAAACAATTCACAACTTTAGCAAAGTTGCAGGATACAAAATAAATCCACATAAATCAGCTGCATTTTTATATATTACCAATAAAGTTCAGCAGCAAGAGATACAAAAAGAAATTCCATTCAAAATAACTGTTGATAGTATAAAATATTTGGGAATCTATCTGCCAGGGAAAAGTCAGGAACTAAACTACCAGACACTTTCCACACAAATGAAGTCAGACCTAATCAGTTGGAAAAAATATCAAATATTCATGAGTAGGCAGAGCAAATATAATAAAAATGACAATATTACCCAAATTATTTCCTTATTTAGTGCCATACCAATCAAATTCCCAAGAAATCATTTTACAGATCTAGAAAAAATACTAGCAAAGTTCATCTGGAAGAACAAAATGTCAAGAATTTCATGGGAATTAATGGAAAAAAAATGCTGATTAAGGTTGGCCTTGCTGTACCAGATCTAAAAGTATATTATAAAGTAGCAGTCATCAAAAACATTTGTTAGTGGCTAAGAAATAGAGTAGTTGATCAGTGGAATAGGATAGGATCACAGGACAAACTAGGCAATATCTATAGCAATCTAGAATTTGATAAAGCCAAAGACCCCCACTTCTGGGATAGGAACTCACTATTTGACAAAAACTGCTGGGAAAATTTGAAACAATTATGGAAGAAATTAGGGCTTGACCCACACCTAACACCCCATACCAAGATAAGATCTAAATGGGTTCATGATTTATACATAAAGAGTGATATTATAAGTAAATTAGAGGAACATAGTATAGTTTACCTCTCAGACCTGTGGAGATGGAATAAATTTATGTCCAAAGAAGAACTGGAACTCTTAATTGAACACCAGATAGATACTTTTGATTATTTTAAGTTAAAAAGTTTTTGTATAAACAAAACTAATGCAGACAAGATTAGGAGGGAAGCAATAAATTGCGAAATCATCTTTACATTTAAGGGTTCTGATAAAGGCCTCATTTCTAAAATATATAGAGAATTTTTTCATATAAGAATTCAAGCCACTCTCCAATAGATAAATGGTCAAAGGATATGAATAGATCATTTTCAGATGATAAAATTAAAACTATATCTAGTCATATGAAAAAGGTGCTCCAAATCACTATTGATAAGAGAAATACAAATTAAAACTGGGATACTGATTCATTGTTGTTGGAACTGTGAACGGATCCAACCATTCTGGAAAGCAATTTGGAACTATGCTCAAAAAGTTATAAAACTGTGCCTACCCTCTGACTCTGCGGTGTTTCTATTGGGCCTATATCCTAAAGAGATCTTAAGGAAGGAAAAGGACCCACATGTGCAAAAATGTTTGTGGCAGCCCTTTTTGTATTGGGTAGAAACTGATAAATGAATGTATGCCCATCAATTGGAGAATACCTGAATAAACTATGGCATATGAATGTCATGGAATATTATTGTTCTGTAAGAAACGACCAGCAGGATGATTTCAGAGAGGCCTGGAGAGACCTACATTAACTGATGTTAAGTGAAATGAGTAGAACCAGGAGATCATTGTACATGGCAACAACAAGACTATATGATGATCAGTTCTTATGGACATGACTCTCTTCAATAATGAGATTATTCAAAGCAGTTTCAGTTGTTCAGTAATGAAGAAAGCTATATACACCCAGGGAGAGGCCTATGGGATCTGAGGCTGGACCACAGCATAGCATTTTCACGCTCTCTATTGATGTTTGCTTGCATTATGTTTCCATTGCCAGATTTTTTTTTCTTTGTAGATCTGATTTTTCTGGAACAGCAAGATAACTGTATAGATATGTATACACATAAAAAAGTAAACATTATATGTTTTATATGTTTGTGGCAGCCCTTTTTTTAGTGGCAAGAAACTGGAAACTGAATGGATGCCCATCAATTGGACAATGGCTGAATAAATTATGGTATGTGAATGTTATGAAATATTATTGTTCTCTAAGAAATAATCATCAGTATGGTTTCATAGGGGCCTGGAGAGACCTAGATGAACTGATGCTAAATGAAATGAGCAGAACCAATAGATCATTATACACAGCAACAACAAGACTATGCAATGATTAATTCTGATGGACATGGCTCTCCTCAACAATGAGATGTTTAAACTAGTTCCAATTGTTAAGTGATGAAGAGAGCCATCTACACTTAAGAGAGAGGACCATGGGAACTGAGTGTGGACCACAACATAGCATTCTCACTCTCTCTGTTGTTGTTTGCTTGCATTTTGTTTTCTTTCTCAGTTTTTTCTTTCCTTTTTGATCTGATTTTTCTTGTGCAGCAATATAACTATATAAATATGTGTACATATATGGGATTTAATATATATTTTAATATATTTAACATGTATTGGACTACCTGCCATCTAGGGGAGGGGGTGGAGGGGAGGAGGAAATAATTCGGAACAGAAGGCTTTGCAAGGGTCAATGTTGAATAATTACCCATGCATATGTTTTGTAAATAAAAAGCTTTAATAAAGAAATTAGACATTATAAAAGAACAAGATTGAAATAAAATGAGCAATTGTCTAAAAAAAGAAGCAGAAGACTTGGGCTATACTATGGAATGCTGAAGTTCAGTGCATGATTTGACCATAGGGAGTGCCTTATGTGAACAAATAGCCTTCATAATTGTACTTCATCTGGCCTAGTTATCTTTAGTGTTCCCTAAAACTGTGACTGAGAAAGATAAATATAATATTGAATGAAGTCATATCTATGGAAAGCCTTAATGAAAAGAACTTAAAGAATACAAGATTTAGCTTCCCCCCACTGGCTTTGGAATGGAGGTCTCCGGATGTGTGAAATTAGAGGACAGTTCTGTTCCTGGGTCTCACTACCAATACTTCCTCTTTATTGCAGTAAAGGAATGGTTGGACATTTCCTATGTGTGTAGGATATTTATGGCAATAGGTTTGGGAAACAGATTCTTAATGGCTGACTACTGGTCAAAAATCAGAATTTCTCCTATGCCTGCAATAGTGCTGATTTCAAAAATGAAATACATAGTCAAACTTTACCTTGTCTGCTTTACTCCACTAACACTTCTGTCTCCAGTGTCTATTAATGGCCATCAAAATTGTTCTTATGTAATTCAGTTGAGCAAATGTACACTATTTCTTAATGAAAGACAGAATGGCCTAGGAGGCACCAGACATAGGTTCAAATATTGTTCTGACACATTATGGGGTCATGATTTTGATCTTTTTGAGTATTAGTTTACTCATCTAGAAAAGTAGGAATTATATGTGCAATAGTTAGACAGCAAACATTTATAAGGAAATTAATATGTGCCAGATTCTGTGCTAATCACTGAGGATACAAAGAAAGGCAAAATAGCATCCTTGCTATTATTGAGAAGCTCCATTCTAGTAGGAGAGGCAATGCATATACAAGATTTAATCATTATAAATGGGAAGTAATTTCAGAAGGAATGGGAGAGGGAAAAATAGAGGGGATCATTGTAAAAGGTAAGATTTGAAACTGAATGTGAACTAAGTCGAAATGGAGCAGTAGATTAGGAATTCCAGAATGGGAAAATTAACGTACAAAGGCAAGAAAAGAAATTCTTGTGTTGCTCAATTGAGTAAATGTAGGAGAGTCAAATATAAACGTATTGAAAGGGCTAACTTGTGAAGAGTTTTAAATACTAAACAGAACATTTCATATTTGATAGTGGAGGTAATAGGTAATCAGTGGAATTTATTAAATAGTGAATTCCTGTGTTTAATGAAAATCATTAGTAGCTATGTGGTAGTGGGAAAAGGTTGAGGCAAGGCTATACTTGAAATAAGTGATACCTGCTTCTAAGAACTATAGGAATGTGGTGAATTCTTGGAAGTTTGCTTTGTGACCTTTGATGTCAACCATTCTTTTTATGTACCTCATATGTGAAGAGCTAAGTTGTGAAGATACAAAGACAAAGCAGCATAATTTCTTTTTGTATTGTTTATTTCACTTATATTTTATTTTATTTTAAATTAATGAAAATTTATTTTCTCTCCTTCCCATCATCTGCTCTCACAATGTTAAAAAAAAACAACAAAAAAAACCCCCAAAACATAAGAAATGTGCAGTCTTCCTAGCTGTGTGACCCTGGCAAGTCACTTAACCCCAATTGCCTCAGCAAAAAAAAGAAAGAAAAAAAGAAAAAGAAAAAAGAAAAGAAAAGAAATGCACAGTCAAGCAAAACAAATTCCTATACTGATCGCATCATCTAAAAATCTATGTCTCAATGTTTAACTTGAATCCATCATTTCTCTTGGGGGATGAGTAATATGCTTCATTATAGTTCTCTCTCTTGGTCATGGTTTTTAGGGTTTAAAGTTTTAGGGTTTAAGAATCATCTTGATTCTTAAACTGTTTTTCCTTGAAATCTTTTCTAGGTCAGTTGATTTGGATAAGTTAAATGGCTTACTTTTTTCAATTTATTGCAGTCTTTTGACTTTGTTTAAATCTTTCTTGATGTCTCATGCAATAAATAATGTTTCTTTGGTCCATTCAAATTTTCAAAGATACTGTTGCTAAGATTTTTTGGTAATTCTTGTAGTAAGCTTTTAAATCTTTTTCTGCATCTAAGATCATAACTCTCATTTTGTTTTCTAGTCTTTTATCTAATGCTTTCATTTATAAAAATAATTTAATTGTTAAAAACAAACACAACTCTTTAAAATTTTTTCAGTAATTCTATTTGCACCTATATTTGAACTATTTATTAGTTTGAAGGTTTGATGTTTGATTTTTTGGAGTGATATTTTTCTTTGTATTAGTGACATAGGGGTACCCTGTTATCATAATATCTATTCACAGTGAGATAATTATTTTTTAAAATTTATTTCCCTAGCCATACTCCCTGAACTGTAATGTTGTGTTTGGTTCTGGCTTTGCATGCTTCTTCAAAGAATTTCTATTGGGTGCTGTAAGTGCTTTTTTTCTGTATTGACTGCTGTATTCTTTAAGAATTTCAGAGGCAGCTCAGGCTGGGAAATTATAAACTTTCTACTTATCCAAAGCTGGCTAAATTTGGAAAAGTCTTATTAGTCCTTATGAATTGAACTTTTAAACTTTGAACTAATTAGTCCAATGGTGGCTGGGGCCAGTAACAGTTTACTGGAATTAAATGAGATATATGTCCCCAAGGGTATTGCCCAGACTCAAACCTGGAACAGAATGACAGAAATATATCCCTTCTGTAGTTTGGGCTCCCCATTATAGTTATTTAGCTGTAGTCTTTAGTCTAAGCTGGGTGGTGGATTGGATACCATGCTCTAGGGTCAGAACCATATGACTGTTGTCTGGTACTGTGCCACCTCCTTGCCTAGAATAC
The DNA here is from genome assembly GCA_023553655.1 of Myrmecobius fasciatus. Classification (NCBI taxonomy): domain Eukaryota; kingdom Metazoa; phylum Chordata; class Mammalia; order Dasyuromorphia; family Myrmecobiidae; genus Myrmecobius; species Myrmecobius fasciatus. The sequence goes on from JAJPUD010002565.1 coordinate 195,150, forward strand.
AGACACATATCTTCTACCACTCTTTCCCATGGTTCATTGCCCTTAATCAGAAGTCTTCCTTGTTTATACTTCTTTATGGCCCAGTTCTGGAGTATAAGCACAGAACAGCCAGTTGATACCTGTTTTTGCTTCTTGCACAGCTTTAAGTACCTAACCTTTTTTTGCTCTAGTGAACAGCTTCAGGTTCAGTCTCACCATACTGTGGTTTACTAAGTGCCCTTTAGATTTAACTACATCCCCTGTGTTCTGCCTTCCTATATTGCTCGAGGATAAGACAAAATGACTCAGTGCTTTTTCCTTATTTTTCTCAATCAGAATTTGATCTGGAGCTTTTCTAGGTATCTGGGAATAGTTGGAGAGGGAATGATAGTTTATAATCTTTCTTCCCATTCTACCATCTTAGCTGGTCTTATAAATACATTGATGAAACTTATAGTTGAGAAAGGAATAATGATATCTTAGGATTTAGAACTGAAAGTTACCCAACAGCTATCATTTGCTTTAACACTCTCATTTTACATATGAACAAAGTGAAGTTCAGAAAGATTCAAAGTTATTGAGGACAACAACTTTTGCAATTTTATCTTTGTATTTCCATAGCTTAGTTTATGCCTGGCACCTGGTAAACATTCAATAAATGCTTGCTTAATGGTGAACAAATTAAGACATTGAGTTCATTGTCTTGTTAGAGAGTGGAAATTTGTTTAGCCCAGTTTACTACCAGCATTTTATAATGGAAGAACTGAGGCACAGGGAACTGGGGTGAGTAAGGAAAGAAGAAGCAAAATGTAGAGAATGGAGAAAAAGAAAGAAAAGGAAAGAGAATAAATGAAGAGAACTTGCTTCATCATCAAGGCATGAGCCACTGATATCATAGTTTACTTTTGCCTTACTGCTTGAGAATTATGCTACTTTAATTCTCCTTAAGTTTTTAATATTTGTACCCAATTAAACAAAATAATATTGATAAGACATGTCAATAATCAGACAGGGAATATGCAATACAACAAAAATTATTTCACATATCATGGATAAATCCACATAAAATATAATATTTTTTACTCTGCCACTTACTCATGATGTGACCTTGGTCAAATCACTAAACCTTTGAAGATATTAATTTCCTCATTTGAAATGTTTGGTCCAGATGACCTAGGGTTCTTTCTTTCTCCAAATCTTTGATCCTATAATTTTGAAACCAAACTCTAACACATGAAAATAAATGAGCCAAAATCAACTGTAATAAAAACAATTATAAATATGAAACTGATTTAATGCAGAGTTTTATATCTTTTTTTTCAAAATGCTTTTCCTAAGCTCTCTAACATTATTATCATTGAACATTTGTTACTTCAGTTGTCATCACTTATGTACCTGATTTATAAAAAGATCATTTGTGACATAAAGAGTTCACTTTGAATAGAAGATAATTCTCATACCTATATACCAAAGGGTCTTTGGGTAATGTTCACAGTCTCGTAACTCAATAGCAAAATCATCTCTGTCAGAGGGAGCATTCTGGGAGTGACCTTTGGCCTGGCAAAAGAGGTGCAATTTGCTAAACCAAAATGCCTCAGGAGTTGCATGTCTTTCTCTAACATTTGGAAATGGTTTTGGGAGCTCACCTGCTGTCCTTGGCATTCAGGAAAGAGATCATCATTAAAACAAACAAACAACAAACAAAAAACATTTGCTATGATCTCACATTGAAGTCATCTAGTTTTAGGTCTCTATGGTAGCTGACTATACCAAGTATGACATTTCATTCTGAATCCTTTCTAAAAAATTCTTACCTTTCCTTTTTCTCCCCTTTCCTTCTAATTTTTGTTAATACATTCTGAAATGCTGTTTTTAAATCATGTACTATTAGATATTGAAGAAAGATGGCTTAACATACCTTACTTGGACTTCACTGGCTATTTATTAAGTTCTTTCTGTGCATGAGACATTGTACTAGGCACAAATATAAAACAGGATGCAGTTCATGCTACTATGCTACTTATAGTCTAAGAGGAAGATAGGGAACATACACAAATGATTATAATGCAAAATAACATGATAATCAATCAATCAATAAGCATCTATTGAGTGCCTCTCGTGCTAGGTACTGGGGATAAAAATTTTAAAAAAATGAATCAATCCCTATGTGTAATGTCCTTTAATTCTAATAGATACTCAAAGAATTTATCTATATCTATAGATTAATCTATACCCAAATAACACAAAGGATCAGATTATGTTCTATGAATTTGCTCTTGAATCATGATGGATGAATTTACTTTAACAAGCTCATTTACATTGTAGTATCTGCTACCTTTCAGGGAGAAGGAAGGATTGGCTGAATTTGTAAGAATTCTTTTGTGTACTATGTACCATGAAGTAAAGAACCATAGAAAGGATTTTTCAAATTATTCAAAAGATAGCCTATCCATTGAGGAATGACTGAACAAGTTGTAATATATGAGTGTGATGGAATACTACTATGCTATAAAAAATGATGAGCTCAGTGATTTTAGAAAAATATAAATAGATTTGCATGAAACAATGAAGTGCAAAGTGAACAGTACCAAGGTATATTGTATAAAATAATAGCAATATTGTTTTAAGAACAACTTTGAGTGACTTCCTCATTTTGATTGTTATAAATATCTAGATTAAGTACAAAGGACATAGGAAAAAGGATATCTAGATTAAGTACAAAGGACATAGGAAAAAGGATGATATTTGCATACACAGAAAACACTGATAAATAAAGTATGTTTAAAATGATTTTACATCTCTATATATTTATATATATATATATAATATTTGTAAAGTTTATATATGTAAAATATATTTATATTTGTGTCAAATAGTAGCCATCTTTAAGGGGGAGAAAGGGAGGAAAAAAAAGAAATTTAAATCATAACTATTATATATTTAAAAGGAACAGCAATCTGTACATAATTGGTTTGCAGTTTCAAATGCAATCATCTTTTAAAATTTTTACTATGTTATGAAAATGCCTCTTTTTAAAATTAAATGAAATTTAAAAATATGATATTTTCATTTTTACTTTCTTTTCAACATGGTACATTGAAAGGTGTACTGATTTGAGAATCAGGAGACCTGGATCAAACTCCCAGCTTTGTCCCTTAGAAGAAAGGCATGTATTTCTAGTTACATTTTTAATTTTGGGAAAAGTAGAAACAGAAAAAGTTCACAGATAATCACCTCATAGAGATTTTACAAGGCATACACATAGGAACATTATTGCTAAATTTTGAAACCCCAGATCAAAGAGAAAATTTTATAAGAAACAAACAAAAAATTCAAATATGCTGGAATTACAAATAGAATTATACAGGATTTATCAACAGCTACAATAAAAGACCACAGGTCTATGGTCAAAAATGTTATATACAGCAAAACAAAGCATAATATTGAATTTAAGAAAATGAATAATCAATGATTTTATCTCAACAAAACCTGAACTCAATAGAGACTTTAACATATAAGAACCAAAAGCAAAGACTAAATTTTCTTTGCTGAGGCAATTAAGTGACCTATCCAGGGTCAGGCAGCTAGGACGTGTTAAGTGTCTGAGGCCAGATTTGAACTCAAGTACTCCTGAATTCAGGGCTGATGTTCTATCCCTTGTGCTACCTAGGTGCCCCATCAAAGACTAATTTTAAGGGACTCAGTAATGACATTGTTTATATTTTATATGTGGAAATGTAAATCTTATGTCCAAGATTGATATTAGTAATTGGGTCACCTCCCCCAAATTGAGGCACAACTGAGTATGATCTGCCTTTACAAAGTAAAACTATTTAGAAAAAGATAAAAATAGTAATTATGTTACATAAATGAGGCACAGAGGAAGAACTAACATGGAGGCAAAATTAGATGGGGAGAAGTAATGGTAGTTATCACATTGGAATTGGGTTAAATAGGAAACTACGTATAAATATGCCATAAAGGATATAGCATCCTTCAAAAATATATAAAGAAATAAAGGGGAGAGATAATAGGATAATGTGAGGCAGTGGGACAAGGTGTGTAGATTAATTAAGTAATATCAAAGCAAGTTAAGGAGAAGAAACAAAGTAGAAGAGTTAGCAAGGAGAGAAATAAGAGACATACACAAACATAATAACAAGGATCAGGAGTAAATTTATTAGAAAAAAATCATAGCTTGTAATCAATGATCTCAGACAAAGTCAAACTTTAATCAAGAGAAATCTACATTATATGTCAGTCATATTAATACTGTTTTAGATGTTTTTGTATGTATAAATGCATATGCATATGTGTACAGGGATGCATACAGCTGTATGTATATGTACATATGTATGTATACAACACATATACATACTATAGACATTAATAAACACAGACATATACATATCCTTGTTTAACTGTTGCCTGTTTGGGGGAGATGAGAGGGAGTGAAAGAGGAAAAAAATATAAAGCAAAACATGCACAGCAGAGAACAAAAGAAAACATGGATAGTTCTGAATACAATATTTTCTATTATTATATATGCTTTCCTGAAATGGAAATTTACTGTTACATATTTTGAATCTTCCTTGAAGTTCTGCTGGATACATACATTATTTAGTTTAGTTTAATTTTTCCTTTTTTATATTTTGTATTTTGTTCTTTTTCTATTTGTTTTTTCTTATTTTGTATTTAGTTTTAAATAAATTAATTTAAAAACATACACAATTTTACCAGATGATTCCTAAGATACATTCCAGCTCTAACGTTCTGTGCCCTGGATTTTAAAATTTCCACCAGGATGCAGATCCTCTAGTGACCCTCTCACTTGGTCATTTATGCTATTGAGAAATGTCCTTACTTTCACTTCCACTTGTGATGTTTTTTCTCTGAATGTGCTTGGATAAGCTACTTATCATCCCTAAGCTTCATTTTTTTTCCATCTGTAAAATGAGCTCTAGATCTTTATGTTATGTATTAAAATTTGTCTCTTTTTCCCTGGGATTTTTTTTAATAATAGTGTCTTATATTGACTAAAAACTATTGACCTAGATATAAATGCTCAGAAAAGGAAATGACAAAGAATTATGGGTGGAAAGTCCAAGTGCTGGGTTGGTATTTATGGGATTTTAAAAGACTGAAAGAAAGGCCTCCAACACATTGGGGAGATAATTTATAGAAAATTCTTGTAAGATATAGACAGGTATTCTCTACAGAAGCACTGTTGTGATACTTTGTCCTGTCAGGGTGGTAGTCATAAATTCTCCAAGATTGGATGGTAGAATGTCATGCTGAGGAAGATTGCACCAAGATAAAAAGATTTTGATTGTAGACTTATGAACAAATTATGGATGAATTTCATTGTTTTGTAAAGTGGCAGATAAGTGTTTTGTAAAAATTGTATTGGGAAAGCTAATGTACTGAATGAGGTAATGTTGTAGAAGGAAGCTAGGGATATAAGGAAAAATCTCTTTGAGTTGTATTGGGACAAAAGTAGGATCCCAATAAGATTATTACAGCCACACAGGAAGAAGACAGAGCTCTCTAATTCTTGGATTGGTGCTGTTTTCTCTTAAAAGGAGGAATTTTATTCTGGGGAGATAGAACAAAAAATGAGTAAGAGGGAGTTGATAGCCAAAATAAGTAAGGGGTTAGTAAGAAAACATCTAACTGCCCTTGATAAATTAGAAACACTTGGTTCAGATGAACTATATCCTCAAAACCAGAAAGAACTGATATAAGTATTTGCTAAACTAAGATATTTGAAAGATCATGAAAATGGGTGCAATAAAAGATTGGGAAAAGACAAATTTGTTACTTTTCAACAAAGGGCAGAAAATAACTTACAAACTATAGGCCAGTGAACTTGACTTTTTCATTACTGGAAAATTCTAAAGAGATTATTGAAGAGATAGTTGGCAGATACCTAGAAAGGGAAGAAGTGATTACAATGAACAACAAAATTTTATCAAAAACAAGTTATGTCTAGCTAATCTTTTTTGGAAATAATGAAACAGTAGAGGGGTTTTTTGCTGTATACTTTATTTAGATTGTAGTAATGATTTTAATAAAAAGAAAAAAAGAGCCTATATTATTTTTATGGAGAAAATGGAGAAACATATCAGTTGATTATATAATTAGATGCAATAATCATAGTTAAGTCCTCTGGTGGGTAATAGCAAAATAGGGAAAATATAGTTCCAGGGGCTGGGAACCCTTAAAGCAGATCTAAAGTCAGAACTCTGCATGGCCTCTTTATATATTCCATTAAAATTGCACCATGGGGATATTTTGCAAAAATCCTTAGAGAACCCCAGGGGTATGGCTGCTTCAGATGTGTAGATGATATAAGAGGTCCTGTGGTTCTATGTATCCCAGTTCAGGATGACCAATCCAGTAACATGTAGTTGTTCTCCTCTCTTCTCTGCCCCCATCAGCTCCTTTTCACCCACCATTCATTCTCAAGTTATCTGCTTTAAGGGAAGTGGTGCATAGACTGTAACTATCCTCCTTCTCCGACCACCCTAGGACTGACCACCTGGTTAGCAGGACGCAGAAGACATAACCCTGTACCTTAAGCAACAAATGTTTTGGGTTTGACTGCTGAATTCTGGGTACCCTAGATGAACTATAGTCAAAGTCTGTGTGTGTGGAAAATCTGTTCCTCTGCTGGAGAAGATGACTGAGGGTCATGTGTAGAAAGGGACCCACTCATGGAAGTCCATCTATCAGCCCCTGGATTGTCTACAGCAGGAATAGTAACCTGTAACTGTTGTGTGTGGATTGTGAAACACAAGGACTAGTAGATTCTTCATTAATATGCTGTGGGCCAATATAGTAAAAGATTCCTGGCTAATTTGCAATGACAGGTGTAGGCTAGAAGGCAGAGAAAGTGAAGGATGTGGACAATACCAGAAACCAGGACCTCTGGAGTAGCTGACATCAGCAGGAAGGAAAGAAGGACATATCATTTAGGGGAAGGCACCTACCTACTCACAGAGTTCACCAGATGCTCAGAATAGATTCAAAGACTCCACAAAAGAAGTGGGGAGTAAGGAGGATTGTCATTGGACAATCTGAAAGACCTATTTCAGATGCCACCCTACATGGTACCTGCTTTAGAGTCAAAGGTGTTTGAATTGTTTCTCATCAATTCTTCTGCATGAAGGTCCAAGAAGTGACTTCTGGGATCTTTACCCCATTATCCTCTTATGCCTCTCAAACATAGGATGGGATAGAGATGAGACTAAGCTTAGGACAAGGCTCCAGATAAGGCTGCTGCAGGTATTACTGAATATGGATTGGACAAGGCACAGAGGACATAGTTCTAAAAATTTAGTAATAAATGTCTTCTTTTTTTTAGTAAATTGATTTTTAAAGAAAAAATATTTTCATTGATGCAAAAATTTTAAATAAGATATTAGCAATGAGATTACAGAAAGTCATCCCCAGCATAGTACATTATGACCAAGTAGGATTTATACCAGGGATGCAGGGCTGGTTCAATATTAGGAAAACTATAAGCATAATTAAATATATTAATAACCAAACTAACAAAAACCATATGATTATCTCAATAGATGCAGAAAAAGCCTTTGATAAAATCCAACACCCTTTCCTATTAAAAACACTAGAGAGTATAGGAATAAATGGGCTTTTCCTTAAAATGATCAGTAGCATCTATTTAAAACCATCAGCAAGCATCATATGTAATGGAGACAAACTAAAACCATTCCCAATAAGATCAGGAGTGAAACAAGGCTGCCCACTGTCACCATTATTATTTAATATTGTATTAGAAATGTTAGCTTTAGCAATAAGAGAAGAAAAAGAGATAAAAGGAATCAGAGTAGGTAATGAAGAAACCAAATTATCACTCTTTGCAGATGACATGATGGTATACTTAGAGAACCCTAAAGACTCAACTAAAAACTACTAGAAACAATTCACAACTTTAGCAAAGTGGCAGGATTCAAAATTAATCCACACAAATCATCAGCATTTTTATATATTACCAACAAAGTTCAGCAGCAAGAGATACAAAAAGAAATTCCATTCCAAATAGCAGATGATAGGACAAAATATTTGGGAATCTATCTGCCAAGGAAAAGTCAGAAACTATACGAACTAAATTACAAAACACTTGCCACACAAATAAAATCAGACCTAATCAATTGGAAAAATATTAAGTGCTCATGGGTAGGCAGAGCGAATATAATAAAAATGACAATACTACCCAAACTAATCTACTTATTTAGTGCCATACCAATCAAACTCCCAAGAAATTATTTTACAGATCTAGAAAAAATAGTAGCAAAGTTCATTTGGAAGAACAAAAGGTCAAGGATTTCAAGGAGATTAATGAAAAAAAAGGCAGATGAAGGTGGCCTTGCTGTACCAGATCTAAAACTATATTATAAAGCAGCGGTCATCAAAACCGTTTGGTACTGGCTAAGAAATAGAGCAGTCGATCAGTGGCACAGGATAGGATATCAGGACAATCTGGGCAATAACCTTAACAATCTCGTATTCGATAAACCCAAAGACCCCAGCTTTTGGGATAAATACTCACTATTCGGCAAAAACTGCTGGGAAAATTGGAAACTAGTGTGGAAGAAATTAGGGCTTGACCCATACCTAACACCACATACCAAGATAAGATCTAAATGGGTTCATGATCTAGATATAAAGAGGGACTTTGTAAGCAAGTTAGAGGAACGTAATATAGTTTATCTCTCAGACCTGTGGAGATGGAATAAATTTATGTCCAAAGAAGACCTGGAACTCCTAATTGAACACCAGATGGATAATTTTGATTATATTAAGTTAAAAAGTTTCTGTACAAACAAAACAAATGCAGACAAGATTAGGAGGGAAACAACAAATTTGGAAATCATCTTTACATTTAATGGTTCTGATAAAGGCCTCATTTCCAAAATATATAGAGAATTGTCTCATATATATAAGAATTCAAGCCATTCTTCAATAGATTAGTGGTCAAGGGATATGAACAGATAATTTTCAGATGATGAAATTAAAACCATCTCTAGTCATATGAAAAGTTGCTCCAAATCACTATTGATCAGAGAAATACAAATTAAGACAACTCTGACGTACCACTACACACCTGTCAGATTGGCTAAAATGATAGGAAAAGAGAACGATGAATGTTGGAGGGGATGTGGGAAAACTGGGACACTAATACATTGATGGTGGAACTGTGAATGGATCCAACCATTCTGGAGAGAAATTTGGAGCTATGCTCAAAAAGTTGTCAAACTGTGCATACCCTTTGACCCAGCAATGTTTCTACTGGGCCTATATCCCAAAGAGATCTTAGAGGAGGGAAAGGGCCCCACATGTGCAAGAATGTTTGTGGCAGCCCTTTTTGTAGTGGCTAGAAAATGGAAACTGAAGGGATGCCCATCAATTGGAGAGTGGCTGAACAAATTATGGCATATGAATTTTATGGAATATTATTGCTCTGTAAGAAACGACCAGCAGGACGATTTCAGAGAGGCCTGGAGGGACTTGCATGAACTGATGCTGAGTGAAACGAGCAGAACCAGGAGATCATCATACACAGCAACAACAGTATTACATGATGATCAATTCTGATGGACATGGCTCTATGCAACAAAGAATTGTCTCAAACCAGTTCCAATTGTTCACTGAAGAAAACCATATACACCCAGAGAGAGGGAAATGAAATATGGACCACAACGTAACATTTTCATGATCTCTATTGACATTTGCTTGCATTGTGTTGCCTTTCTCTGATTCTTTTTTTTTCTTGTAGATAGGATTTTTCTTGCATAACTTGTCAAGCATTTCAACATTATTAACATGTATTGGACTTCCTGCCATCTAGGGGAGGGGAGGGGACTGGGGGTAAAATTTGTAATGGAAAGCTTTGTAAAGATCAATGTTGGGGAACTATCCATACATATGTTATACAAATAAAAAGCTTTAATAAAAATATTTTCTCTTCCTTTCACCTCTCATTATCACCTCTTAAAAATAAAACAAAACTTTATAAAATATGCATAATTAAAAATATTTCCAAATTTGGCATGAAGAACAACAAAATTTCCCATTCTGCATTTTGAGTCCATTATCTCCCTGTTAGAAGGTTGGTAGCTTCCTTATTTTCTGTCCTCTGGGACTCTATTTTTATTATTGAGCTGATCAAAGTTCTTGAGTCTTTCAAAGTTATCTTTATGATGCTGTTATTATTGCACAAATTGTTCTCCTGGGTTATACTCAATTCACTTTGAAAAGTTCATATAAGTCTTCCCAAGTTTCTCTGAAACTGTTCCTTTTATATTCATTTCTTATGGAACCTTAGTGTTCCATTACAGTCATATACCAAAATTCATTTGACCACTTCTCAATTGATGGGCACCCTCACCTTCCAGTTCATTGTCACCACAAAAGAGTGGTTCTTAATATTTTTGTACATAGAAATTCTTACCTTTTTCCTGGATTTCTTGCGGCTATTGATTTAGGAGTGGTTTTGCTGTGTCAAAGTATATTGTCAATTTAACTTTTGTAATGCAGTTCCAATTCACTTTCTTGAGTGGTTGGACCAATTCATAATTCCTTTATTTAGGTTCTCAGTCCTGATTATAGCCTGAATTTGGGTATTGTAGCATGAGACTTGAAGGCATTATTTGATAATCACTATAACTACTTTATATACTTATAGTCCTAAGGTATAAAATTTTGGGGGCATAAAGGGGTTATGAGTGGAAAAAGTTTAAAAAGTCCCATTGTAGACGGTTTCTCCTTCCTTGACCTGATACTGCTTCCTCATGGACAGAACGTGGATGCCTAGAAGGACTGGAGTTTGCTGCAATAAAGGGTTGTTGGAATATCTACAGTGTATCAAACCTTTTTACTCTAATGGAGGAGTTTGGGGGTATGTGAGACAAATATACCTCGTGCTGGGACATAACTCCAGTAAAGATGCCTGAGGCCAGTGATATAGTATTAAAATTTAACTTCCATTCAGAAAATAAATGGGTACACAAAACACCTTTAAGTTTATTATGCATTATTGACATTCCCAATATCATTTCCTTACATCTAGACAGTCAACACATTAATAAGCCAAACCTTTATTTATAACATTTTCCATTTTCAGAGGTATAAATGTTCACAGTAAAAATTGAACAATCTAATTTGATTGGGCTTCAGTGCAGCCCTGCCTAGGGCTTTTGTGTGGAATGTAAATACTTAAGGAAACACAAGTGCCATGATGAAGGATATGATAATGATTTCATATGAGTGGACTAATAGAATAAGGCTTTCTTGACTGGCCACAGCAGTCTGGCCTCAGGGTCAAAAAGAGCAATTATAGGGGTGCATAGATAATCCCAGAAACGTATTGCCCTTCTAGTAGCCCTTGGTAGCATGAGGAATGAGAAAGGAGCCAGCACACTGATTCAGAAGGATTGCATTTTCACTGAATCTGTATAAAAACCAGAATTTATGTTTTGGGTAAAAATCCCTAAAGAATAGGTAAATAAACATAACTACCAAGGAAAGAATGAAATGGAATAAATCTTACCATTTCTAGAGACTATTAAAGAAAAAAAAGGACACCTATCAAGTTAAAAAAATCAGATTGATTGATTTTTATTATCAATCTGAATGTTCAGATTGATATTTCTTTCCAAAAGTGTACAAGAGGATAAACTTGATAGCAGAAATTAAATCATTTAAAGAGAAATGACCATGTTGGAGTATACCTGAAACAGTATGAAATAAACTTTTCCTTCCTAATTCCCAAAGTGACTAATAGGATTTTGTGGGGCAGAAAGGGAGACTACATAAGAGGGGTGAGAAGAATAAAGGATAAAAGGGAATATGTGACATTCTAATAAAATATTTTTTTTTTTTTTTTTTTTTTTTTGAGGGGGGGGTCTCAAAACAGTTGGGGTTGAGTGACTTGCCCAGAGTCACATAGCTAGTAAGTGTTAAGAATTAAGTGTCTGAAGGAAGATTTCAACTCATCCTCCTGACTTTAGTGCCAGTGCTCTATCCTTTGCACCATCTAGCTGCACCCCCCCCCAATTAAAACTTTAGTAAATAGCAAAGAGAAAATAATTCCTGTACTCGCTCAGCAAGAAGGGGAATTACAGAAGAATGTGCTAGGTGACAGTGAGAGGGATTGAAACAAGAGGAAATAAAGAAGGAAATCTCAATGAAGAACATTCCATGGAAGAGAAATATATTCTGTAATAGGAAATGGATATCGTACAATGGGTCTAAGCTACAGGAATCTGGTGCACAGAGAGACCATTTTCTCTAAACAGGAGTTCCTTAGGCTGTGAGTTCTTTGAGAACAGGGACTTTTGTTTTGTTTTGTCCTTTTTTTGTATCTCCAAGGCTTACTGTATAGCATATATTAATAACTATCTATTGTTTGTTTCAAAGTCAAGGGTCTTAAATTTTCCCCATCCTCAATCCCCTTCTCTCAAGGGGCTGCTGGAGATGGCAAAAGCCAGCTTGCCCCAAGTACCTTGACTTTGTTGTATAAAACAATTCTCTCTGTCTCTGTCTCTGTGTCTCTGTGTTTCTGTCTCTGTTTATGTCTATCTCTTTCCCCTGCCTTCACTAGATCATTACCATATCCAGCTTTTAGTTGGTAGCTATCTTTGTTCACCATTCTTCCCAGAGCCAGATTGAAAGAAAATGTCCAATGAAACCCCAAAGCCAAGCCCCACAATGAGGCTACTGATGTCCACAGCACATGGCCCAGGATTTCAATGTTTGGGAATTGATACTGACCTGGCTGCTGCCATCCTGTACCCTGTATCCACCTCCTGGGATAGAACCTGCTACTTTCTCAGATCTTTTCCTATAACTTCTCCTGTGTTTTTTGAATTTTCTCTATTATGGTTCAGTTGCATCCATAGATATTTTCATCAGCTTAGGCATTTTTCCATTTGCAATCATTAGCACCAAGTTCACATGAAGAATGGGAAATGCCAATAGAAGTTTACATGTCAGTCCCTGAGATTTACTATATTTACCCATCATGTGGTGGATATTTGCATGTGAATCTACCAAATGGTAGCAGTGAGGTATAATATTATACATTGATTTATTATATTTTTTCTTAAAACTTCCTGCAACTATCCTTTAAATGCATTTAAACCAGCTTTGTTCTTAATTATAACATCTCACCATGCTTATGTATGGAATGGGACATTTTTGCAAACACATTTGCCAATGGTCTCCTCATGAAAGATTTAGGGATGGTTTTATGAAAATGGACTAATAAAATAAAGTATTCCTGCCTAAATTAGTAATAGCAAAATAATGATGATGATGATGATGATAATGATATAGAACAGAAATTGTTAAAAGATTAGACTCAAAAGAATGGACTATCCTATGGATTACTATTTGTTCCCTTGCTGTCTAATATGTTTTTAATGGCTTAAATAAAGCTAGAGGTGGTATGGTCATCAAATTTGTAGAAGACACAAAGCTGGAAAGGGTAGCTAACACATTGGATAACAGAATGAAGATGCAAAAGGATCTTAACAGGATTAGTTAGATATGAAATTCAATAGGGATAAATAGTCTTGGTGGCAGTTATATAATATGGTAAATAGACTGCCAGACCTGGAGTCAGTAAGATTCACCTTCCTGAATTAAATCTGTCCTCAGACACTTACTAAGCTGTCCATCCTAGAAAAGTCACTTACCCCTGTTTGCCTCAGTGTCCTTACTTGTAAAATGATCTGGAGAAGGAAATGATGAATCAATCCATTATCTGTGCTAAGAAAACTCCAAATGGAGTCACAAAGAGTCAAACATAACTAGAAAACAACTGAACAATAATGTAATATTGCTGCCATTATCTGCACAACCACTGTCCCCCCCCAAAAAAAAACCCAAGCAAAGCAGTACCATAAATACTATAAGAGGGAGGCGTGGCGTGGGTAGACAGCAGTTGTTCAGAAAAGGATCAAGAGGGTTAAGTAAACTGCAAGCTCAATACTTGTCAACAGTATGAGGTGACAGTTAAAAAAGCTAATTCATTATTGAATTGCATTAAAAAAGGCATAATCTTCAAAAATAGGGAGATGTCCTTATCAGAACTAACCCGGGAATATTAATTTGGAGTAGGATCTTGAGTTTATGTCATGTGAGGATTAGATCAAAGAATTGGACTATAAAATCCAGAGTAAAATAGAACTGGGGAATAGAAGAAGGAAGGGATCTTTGTCCCAGTATTTAAAGGCTATCAGAGTGAAGGAGAAATCAGATTTGTTCTGTTTGGTACAAGAGGGAAGAACCAGAAACAATTGGTCAAATTGCAAAACAAAAGGAAAAGTATCATTTCAGGAAAAACAAAGAAACAAAAACTTTCCTAACAATAAAGTTAACTGGAATTAATAAAGTTAACTAGAACTAGAATGGATTGCCTTAAAACTTATTATATTTCCAAGAGATAAAAGGAATCAGAGTAGGTAGTGAAGAAACCAAATTATCACTCTTTGCAGATGACATGATGGTATACTTAGAGAACCCTAGAGACTCAACTAAAAAACTACTAGAAACAATTCACAACTTTAGCAAAGTGGCAGGATACAAAATAAATCCACATAAATCATCAGCATTTTTATATATTACCAATAAAGTTCAGCAGCAAGAGATACAAAAAGAAATTCCATTCAAAATAACTGTTGATAGTATAAAATATTTGGGAATTTATCTGCCAAGGGATAGTCAGGAACTATATGAACTAAATTACAAAACACTTTCCACACAAATCAAATCAGACCTAGTCAATTGGAAAAACTTAAAATGCTCATGGGTAGGACGAGCGAATATAATAAAAATGACAATACTACCCAAACTAATTTACTTATTTAGTGCCATACCAATCAAACTCCCAAGAAATTATCTTACAGATCTAGAAAAAATAGTAGCAAAGTTCATTTGGAAAAACAAAAGGTC
>JAJPUD010002565.1:210510-223474 GCA_023553655.1 Myrmecobius fasciatus
GATCTAGAAAAAATAGTAGCAAAGTTCATTTGGAAAAACAAAAGGTCAAGAATTTCAAGGGGATTAATGAAAAAAAAGGCTGACGATGGTGGACTTGCTGTACCAGATCTAAAACTATATTATAAAGCAGCGGTCATCAAAACCATTTGGTACTGGCTAAGAAATAGAGTAGTCGATCAGTGGAATAGGATAGAATCACAAGACAAACTAGGCAATAACTATAGCAATTTGGTTTTTGATAAACCCAAAGACCCCAGCTTTTGGGATAAGTATTCACTATTTGACAAAAACTGCTGGGAAAACTGGAAACTAGTGTGGAAGAAATTAGGGCTTGACCCACATCTAACACCACATACCAAGATAAGATCTAAATGGGTTCATGATCTGGATATAAAGAGTGATACTATAAGTAAATTAGAGGAATGTAATATAGTTCACCTCTCAGACCTTTGGAGATGGAATAAATTTATGTCCAAAGAAGAACTGGAACTCTTAATTGAAAACCAGATAGATAACTTTGACTATATTAAGTTAAAAAGTTTTTGTACAAACAAAATCAATGCAGACAAGATTAGGAGGGAAGTAATAAATTGGGAAATCATCTTTACATTCAAGGGTTCTGATAAAGGTCTCATCTCAAAAATATATAGAGAATTGTCTCATATTTATAAAAATTCAAGCCATTCTCCAATCAATCAAAGGTCAAAGGATATGAACAGACAATTTTCAGAGGATGAAATTAATACTATTTATAGTCATATGAAAAGGTGCTCCAAATCACTGTTGATCAGAGAAATGCAAATCAAGACAACCCTGAGGTACCACTTCACACCTGTCAGATTGGCTAAAATGACAGGAAAAGTTAATGATGAATGTTGGAGGGGTTGTGGGAGGGCTGGGACACTGATGCATTTTTGGTGGAGCTGTGAACGGATACAGCCATTCTGGAGAACAATTTGGAGCTATGCTCAAAATGTTATCAAACTGTGCATACCCTTTGACCCAGCAGCATTTCTATTGGGCTTATATCCCAAAGAAATCATAAAGAAAGGAAAAGGCCCCACATGTGCAAGAATGTTTGTGGCAGCCCTTTTTGTAGTGGCTAGAAACTGGAAATTGAATAGATGTCCTTCAATTGGAGAATGGCTGAATAAATTATGGTATATGAACATTATGGAATATTATTGCTCTGTAAGAAATGACCAGCAAGATGATTTCAGAGAGGCCTGGAGAGACTTACATGATCTGATGCTGAGTGAAATGAGCAGAACCAGGAGATCATTATACACGGCAACAACAGTACTATATGACAATTAATTCTGATGGACGTGGCTCTCTTCAACAATGATATGTTTCAAACCACCTCCAATTGTTCACTGAAGAAAGCCATATACACCCAGAGAGAGGGATGTGAAATGTGGACCACAACATAACATTCTCATACTCCTTGATTGATGTTTGCTTACATTGTGTTTCCTTTATCTGATATATCGTTTGTGTAGATAAGATTTTTCTTGCACAACAATGATAAGTTTGGAAATATGTATACATATATTCAATTTGCCAATATTTTAACATAATTAACATGTAGTGCATATCCTGCCATCTAGGGAAGGGGTGGGGAAGTTGGGGGGAAAAATTTGTAACAGAAAGCTATGTAAGGGTTATTGTTGAAGAATTACCCACACATATGTTATGCAAATAAAATAAAATTAAAAAAAAACTTATTATATTTCCTTCTTGGAACTCCTCAAACAAAGAATACATAGTTATCTGCCAGATATGTTATAGTGGGGAATTTCTCTGTGTATGGATTAAACTAAATGGCTGCTGAGGTTCCTTTCAACTTTCAATTTTTTTTCATTTTGTGAAACTGACTTTCCTACACCTTACTCACTATTTCTGATTCTGCCCTGTAGGATCCAGCATTAACAAATTCAATCTCTATTCTACATGACAACCTTTCCTAGACTTGGAGACAACTATCATTTGCCATTCTCTCTCTCTCATTCCCACATTCTTTTCTTTTACAATCAAAATATGTCCAGTTCCTTCAGGGGATGAATCTTCATGTGATATGAATTACTTCTGATTACCATCCTTGTTAAGTGTGTGGAGACTTTCTGCCTATAACTGGCTGTGAAGTGATGAATTCAAGAAAAATACAAAATGGACTTCAGACCTAGGCAGACCCTTCCCCTTTATTAATGGTGATTGAGTAATGGAAAAGGCCAGGAAGATGATAAGGACCTTGGTTTTTAGACTCTATACATTAATTTAGCTTCTGGTACCCGTAATGTGTGATCCTTGTCCAATGACAACACAGTATAGCATGAACATAAATAATACTAATTTTGGCATTTTCATTATAAAATAAGATAATAGAAAAGGGGGCATTTTAGTCCAATGAAAGGATGGCTTTTAGAAAGACCAGTTAAGTGTTTAGTAGAATTGATTTCATTATGGGTCAGAAGGCAACAGAAAACATCATTTTCCTTAGTCTTCTTGAGCAGAGGAATGACACGATCCTGCAAATCTCATAATGAAGATTAGCAAAAATAATCCCATTAGGATAATAAGGTACTATATCAGGCCTTGTAGAAGTTGCAGATTTCAATGAGACAAAAGCTTTGTTGAAGTAGAATTTGTAGTTGAGTAAAGATATGAATGAGAGAGAAATAACAATTACAGAAAATAGAAATTGAATATATTTAAGGGACCTCCAAAATAGCAAGAACATTTAAAGGCATTTAGAGATGGGAGAGGTCACTTAATTAGGGAAGAAGGAAAGAATATCAAGAGGAGTTGGGATTCTTATTAACATCAAAGGGTTATAGGATGTGAACCAATGCAGAGAGTTAGGAGAGAATTCCAGTTATAGGCAATAATATAGGAATTTTTTTTAAAAAAAATCAATATTCTAGAGAGAGCAAGCAAGCTAGGCTATCTAACATAAAAGAAATTGTTTTGAGAATTAGGTGGCCCAGGAAAGGGACCCACATATGCAAAAATGTTTGTGGCAGACCTTTTTATAGTGTCAAGAAACTGGAAACTGAGTAGATGTCCATCAGTTGGAGAATGGTTGACTAAGTTATGGTATATGAATGTTATGGAATATTATTGTTCTATATGAAATGATCAGCAAAATGATTTTAGAGAGGCCTGGAGAGACTTACATAAACTGATGCTAAGTGAAATGAGAAGAACCAGGAGATCATTGTACATGGTAGCAGTAATATTATATGACTATCAATTCTGACGGATGTGGCTCTTTCCAACAATGAAATGATTGAGGGCAGTTTCAATGATCTTGTGATGAAGAGAGCCATCTACTCCTAGAGATTTTTTTCCCTCTTCATCCTTTGCAAATGACAGTCAGTCAATAAATATTTAGCTGCAATTATTTTTGTGGTCTTTTTGCAAATATTTATCATTGCACTCGGAGATGATTAAATGTCCAATGAAATGATGTTTCTTATTGCCTGTAGATATACTAGTAACTTGTTTATTTGTTTCTTTAAGGAGAGTCTGTGAGCCATTCCTTCATTTAATTGAAACTTTCTTATACCTTCTGATTTCATTTATCACGAGAATGCCAATTTCGATATGCTTGAATTCTTCCAATAAGTGTCCACAAAACTAGCATGATAGATGCTGCCAACTCCTGGACTGAAATCCAGAGATACTACAGTCTTTCCCTCATCTGCCAGTGGAACATTGTCAAAAACAAAATAAGGTTTGACCTTTACTTAAAGAAGCTGGGTTGGTTCTTGGGGTTTGATGTTTCTAGCTCTGAATGCTTATAAACAATACCTTTAATAATTCACTAAAAATGAAAAACAGGAGATGAGATTACCAAACTGAAGAGTTATAAATACATTGCTCTAGATATTATTGTTAAATCAATCAATAAATATTTATTAAGTGCCCACAATGTGCAAAGCAGGCAGGTTGATGTTCTAGTGAATAGAGTGCTGTGCTGAAAGTTAGGAAGATTCATCTTCCTGAGTTCACATAGTCTCAGACACCACCTGTGTGACTCTGGATAAGTCACATTTGTTTCAATTCCTCATCTGTAAAATGAGATAGAGAAGGAAATGGCAAACCACTTTAGTATCTTTGCCAAGAAAGGGGGTCAAAATAAGTCTGGCTTGATTGAAACAACCAAATAACAATATATATGTACTGTGCTAAGTACTTGGGATATATAAACAAATAAAGGTAGACTATTCCTGCCCTCAAGGAGCTAACAATCTCATGAAGGATGACAATAGACAAAAGGAAGTTGAGGGGGAGAGGCATGCCTACTATGTTTATTAAATATTTATTGTTGAGTTTTTTTTTTAGTTCTGTCTGACTCTCAATGACCCCTTTTGGTATTTTTTTTTTGCTAAAGACACTGGAACAGCATCTTTGGAGTCAGGACAACCTAATTTCAAATCTGGTCTCAGAAACTTACTAGTTGTGTGACCCCTGGAAAGTCACTGAACTCTGATTGCCTTTAAAGAAAATTCAAAAGAATCAAATAAATATATTGAGTGTGTTTGCCATTTTCTTTTTCCTGTTTATCTTGCAGACAATGAAAATCCTGTAAACAGTGATAAGTAACTTGTATAAGGTCACCCATCTAATAAATGTATAAATCTGGATTTGAAATCAGATCCTCTTCTCTAGGGCTACATAATAGGCATTGCTTAAAGGTGTAGAAGTAAAACAGCATGAGATTTGAATGGGTGAAAATGAATAGTAGCTAGAATATAGAGTAAAGATAGAGTAGATATGGGAAATACTGTAAAATAAGAATGGAGGGGTTGGATGGCAGCAGTTTCTAAAGAGTCTTGAATGCCAGAATAAAAAGTTTTAATTAAGTCAGTCAGGGGAAAAGATCCATCGAAAAGTTTTGAGTCAAGACATAACATAATCAAGTCTATGCCTAAGGAAGATTAATCTGAACGTTTTGTGAAGGAATCATTGGAGAGAGGAGAGATTAGACACAAAAGAGACCATGGGGTAAGGTTTTGCCATGTCCAGATGGGTAACATATATTAAAGGAGATGTTGTGGTAATGCAAAAGAACAGAGACATTCAATAAATATTGAATAACAAGATAATAGCATTATTTGTCTGTGCATCTGATTTTTAGAAAACATTTTCCTTCTTCCTGTCTTGCTCATGTAAGGAGATGAGCCAAAGAGGTAGGGGAAAGGGACAGAGAGAGGTGTAGCTGTAGCTAGGATAGGCAAAGGAATAGCAATCTCCTTCTGAATGGATCCCCTTGTTCCCCAATGTCATTTTTCCTCTGGTTCATTCCACTTACAGCTGTTCTTTAATGCCAATCAGAAGCTCTTGAATAAAAGAGCTTTGGTTTCAGCTCTGATGATCAGTGCTTTGAGCATCTGTAATTTCTGAAGGAAAAGAAATTGGAATTACATAGACTAACCATGCAAAATCCACCCTTAAACTTATCCCCAGATCTGCCAAGCCTATAAACTCATTATCCCTGCAAACAGAGAAAGCATCTACAGTAAAGCAGAAAAGGCCATAAATGGATATGAACTAATTTGACAAGAGAATATTACATGTTTCACTCAGCCAGCTGTGCAAACTCCTGGATTTCCTGGCCCTCACAGCCAGCTGTCCACCGAACCACAGCTTTATGTTGTTTAACTCCCCCCTTCCCCCCAACCCCCAAAAAACTAAACAATTGCAATCTCACTAGTTGTCAGTAACTGGAAGGTTTTCTGCCCTGGATACAGCCACCTTCACCAATGGTATCTTTCTTCCTGGAAGGGGTGGGAAGACAGTAAAATGATAATTAAAGTGAACTACATCCTTCCTTTTTTTAGAGTCATAATTCAGAGGATTTGGATTCTCTGACAAATCAAATTTAGTTTTGAGTTCCGTCCTTCGTATTGAAAAAGCTAGGTTTAAAAATAGCAGTTCATGCTTGGCTGATTGTAAACAAACATTGTAGTAGAAAGTCAGCTAAAGGCCAACAGACATTACAAGTCCCTTCTGGAATGTTGAACTTAATATAAATTGAGTAACCTCCATACATATGCTCTATGTCTGCATCTCCATCTCTCCCTCATCATGGCCCTTTGGGAAGAGAATAAATGTTAGACCTAGAAGAATGCATTAGAGTTCATCTAGTCTATCCACCAGTATTTTCCAGTTGAGGGAACCAAGGACCATAAAAGTTAAAAAATGTAAAAAATGTACATACACCTGGGGATACATAATACATATTTGAGGATTTTAAGGTTGCCCCATTTCTTTCAATATGTTCAACACAATGATGGGATTTAGAAAGTGGCTTTAGTTGTCATTCAGACTAACCATACACAAAATAATGAGACCCAGAGAAAGAAAGAGACTCATTGAAACTCATATAGGAAGTAATTTATCAGTTACTGGCCAAGAGCCAAGGTTATAGGATCATAGATCTTCAGTTAGAAGGACTTAAAAGGGAGAAGGAGAAAAAGGAAGGGAATATACATTTATATGGAGCCCACTACACCCTAAGAACTGTGCTAAGTGCTTTACAAATATTATCTCTTTTGATCCTTGCAATAACCATGGGAAATAGGTACTATTATTATCCTCATGTTACAATTGAGAAAACTGAGAAAAACTGAAACTGACATGGTCAGTCACATGCTAGTAAGTATTTGATGGCTGGATTTCAACTCTGATCTTCCTGATTGAAGGTGGGTTATTCTAATCTCTGAAATATCTATCTTCCTAGAATCAACTTGGAGGCAATGTAGAACAGCCACCTTGTTTTGCTGGGGGAAGCTAGGTAGGTGAGAGTACCCACAACTTTTTACCTTTCAGCACAAATGGGCTATTTTAACTGGAAAAAAATCTCATATACCTATGAAGAAACTGGACTCTTTTCCTTATATTAAAAAAAGTTTTGTTGATTTTTTTATATAACTCATTTCCAAATATACTTCTCCCTACTCGCCTCCCACCCCCTTTACAGCCTTCCTTGAAAAAAAATTAAACAAAAAAGTCTGATAAAACAATTATACCTGACATTATATGATCCAATATTCCCACATTTCCATTGAGAGGAAGGAGAGAATCTGCATTAATTTGCCTTTTTGTATTGTTTTCAGTTGCATATTTTTTTTGAAAAAGAGCATGTCATGATGAATAGAGCACATAACTTGAAGTCAGAAAGACTTCGGTCTGAATCCTGGTCCAGACAAATAATCACAATCTGGGTCACCCTTGTCATGTCACTTAGCCCTTTAACTCTTAGTTTCTTCATCTGTAAAATGGGGATAATAATAGCATTTACCTGACAATGTTATGAGCATCAAATGAAATAATACAAGCAAAATGCTTAGAAAACTACTATAAAAATGAGTTACTATTATCATTTGTCACTATATGTATTACTCTCCTGGGGTGGTTCTATATGCTGTACTTTATGAGTTCATAAAAACCATTTTTTCAACAAAAATATTTTAATTGATATATTTTATCAATTAAAACCATAAATTTTCCTCTATCCCTTCCCATAGATCCATCCCTAATAATAAAGAATTTTCATTTAAAAATAGATAAGATTCTTAGTTGTTTATAATGGCTTAATTGTTTTATTTTGGCTCTGGAATATTCATGGAAAAAACAAGGAACCATATATATGAGATCTGTATAGCATCGCCTGATTTCCAACTAGATTGTAAAGGACTAACCATCACAACTATTTAGTATTGGTTAAACACAGATGCACACACACATTGGTGCATATTTGTGTGTATATATATATATACATATATGTATATATATACAAATATGCACCAATGTGTATGTATATGTATATGTATATGCATATGTATATGTGTATATATATATATATATATATATAGCTATAGATCTATCTATCTATCAAAAGAGAGAGAATCTAATCTTCATGGTACTTGGTCTGAATGAGATAAAGAGAAAGGCACACACACAGAGGCAGAGAGACAGAGACAGAGACAGAAACAAAGAGAGAAGAGAAGAGAAAAGAGAGAGAAAGAGACAGAGATAGAGACAGAGAGATAGACAGAGACAAAGATCAATGATTGAATAAAAGACTGAATAAAACTTAACTTTGCATACATTTTTTAAAAAGCAATAACAATATCAGCCTAGTATCTGATAAACCCAGGAATGTATCTTATTAGAAGAAAGTCTGTTTTTTGACAAGAATTGCAAGAAAAACCTGAAAGTAGGTAATTACGTTTTCAGTCTAGGTGGTGTCAAAAAACCTGGGTTTAAATCATACTCTACCACTTACTATCAGTACGACTTTAGGTAGCCTATTTAACTGCTCCAGGTATCACCTTATATCTGTAAAATGAAAGAATTGAACTACATGGCCTATAGCCAGTTTTACCTTTGTCTGTAGTCCTATGACTTGTCAGAGACATTTACTCAAAAAATCATCTGTAATACAAATTATACATGACTCTCAATACAGGTTTAGAACTTAAACTACTATGCTACCCAGTTGCCTCAGGGTTTCAGAAGTATGACTGAAGAAGTCCCGGGATATATTATAACATAGTTTTGTCCTGGAAGTACTTGAATCATATAGAATCATAGGTTTAGTCAGTCAGAAGGGACCTTAAATAGCATCTACTCCATCCCTCTCATTTTATAGGTGAAGAAGCCAAAGATGGGAAGAGGTTAAGGCTTGTCCTTGGTCACTCAGTTGTAAGGGCCACAGATAGGATTTTCATCCATGTTCTTTGATTTCAAATTCAACATGCTTTGCACTGTACCATGATGCCATCCAAGAAGGCAGCTTAGAATCTAATGCTGGTTCTGTCACAAACTAGCTATTTGTGTTTGGGCAAGATATTCACCTCAAGACATGAAACAATAAAATGATAGGTTGAACTATGAAAGCTTCTTAAACTGTGGGTCTTGTCTCCATATAGGAACATGTAACTGAATGTGAGGTTCAAGAAATTATGATTTATTATTGATAAAAGTTTGATTTGTTTACCTATGTCATATAATTATCTATCTGGAGTAATATCAAAATTTCTCAGGAAAAAAAGCTGTTATGAGTGGAAAAAGGTAAAGAAGTCCTGAAAAAGATGCTTTAAATTTCCTTCCAGCTCTAAAGCATATAAGCTAGTATAACAATATTTGATTTTAAATATCAGATGAATATATATTATATTAATATAAATTAAGGAATTGATAGAATCAATTATTCATAGTATTGTAATTCTATACCATGGATCATATTAGACATTATATATGATATAAATTAATATAAACATATATATATAGTGACAATATTACATCTATATTCTAATTATAATAACTATAAACTATTATAAAAGTCTATTTACCAAATCAAAAATAATTTTTCTAAACCACATTTTGCATGGCTGGAGATCTGCTACTATTCTTTCCATCTCTTTTCCCCAGCAGCTGATGTACATAACAAAAGGAATGCTATTTAATCTGCATGTTATTTATAAAGAATGGCTCTAGTGTAAAATCACATGGAGCCTTGATCAGCAGCTCAGTACTTTCAATTAAATATCATGTAAGTTAAGTGGTAGTAAAGGGAAAATGATGCTAAATGATGGAAAAGAATCTCAAAACCAGGTGCAATTACATTCATTTTTATTTCTGCCTCTTAAATTTGAGTGCTTTTTTATGGGCCTCTGAATAAATGCATTGCATAAGATTCACAACCAGTGGGATACAATTCTTTTATTTCCATATATGATTTTGATATAGCAATCCAGAAAAAGGGCCCAGCCTTCTTTACCCCAGAGAAAACCTTACCTCCTTCTCTGTTGAGCTTCCTCCTTCTATTGGGGTTTCCTGGGAACCATCTCTTATAAAATCTCAATGACTGGCTCTCCAGTGCCTTTGGCATTGTGGTAGGAGAAATCTTTAGGTACACTTGAATGAGATCCTTTTTTCTCACGGAGAGATAATCTCAGTTGGTTAAGGAAACCCGGGTGTCATGCATTAGAAATTAAAGAAGAGAAACTGGGAATCTGCCATACTTTGGATACTGGGCTCTTGTCTCTGTCATTGACTCCCTTTTTCTCCCTTTGGAGCCTGAAGCTCATCACACTCAAAGTCAGAAAGATGTACATTTTCATCCCTTCAGAAATGATTGCTTTTTGTGTTTCATGGTAGTGATCTCAAAGTATCCTTTTTCTCCTTTCCTATCTCCTTTCCTTTTAGGAGAGTGTCCAAAGTTAAGCACTTTTGCTTAACCAAGATAAATGAAACACAATGAAAAGGCCTATAACTTTTGGCATTATATTCCATTAAACATTCTGTGAGTCAGCCAATCTGTCCTTGCTGTTCTTCAAACACAATCTACCTCCCTTTTTAATGCCTTTCCATGCCTGCAATATATTCCCTCCTAACTGGTGCCCTTTAGCTATCCATGTAATATGGCTATATCTTAATTTTCTTGTCTGTGTAACAGAGATGGTTAGATGGGCTTTAGCTATCATCAGACAAGAAAATTGTGAAAATCACATAAGTAATAAGATAATATTAAGACCTATTGAAATATGGATTCTTGTTATATATCACTTTCAAATATAAATTGAAGGGAACAGATTTGTGTTTTGCTTATTGCCCTCCCATGTTATATACATGATGTTCTTAATATGCACATAACAAGACATGATAATTGTCTTTGAGTATTTGGAGGGTTATTTGGAAGAGGGATTATATGTGTTTTTATTGATTATAGAAGGCAGGCACAGGCAGATTGTATTGAAATTATGGGCAGATTCTGTTTTGATACAAACCAAATTAGAGCTTGATATATATCAAATGAACAATTATAGCTGTTTAAAAACCATATGGGCTTCCTCAGGAGGTATTGATAGCCATTCATATTTGAATAGCATTTTAAGGTTGTGGGGGATAAAGGTATTATTGTAAGAGTGGGTGAAGGGAATAATTTATAAATTATTCTCTTCCTGGAAAGGTAGTTTGGAATCAAACTATAACAGGCTTTATGTTCCATATAGAGGAATTTATTTTTAATCCTAAAAGTAATAGGAAGCCATTTGAGTTTATGAAGCAGTGGAGGGACATGGTCTGGCATGAACTTTAAGAATATCTCTTTGGGATCATAAAAAAGGAAAAAAAAAAGAACCCACATGTACAAAATATTTATAGCAGCTCTTTTTGTGGTGACAAAGAATTGGAAATTGAGGGAATTTCTGTCAATTGGGAAATAGCTGAACAAGTTGTGGTATATGAATGTAATGGGACACTATTGTGCTATAAGAAATGATGAACGGGGCAGCTAGGTGGTGCAGTTGATAGAGCAACAGCCTTGAAGTCAGGAGGACCTGAGTTCAAATTTGGCCTCAGACACTTAATACTTCCTAGCTGTGTGACCTTGGGAAAGTCACTTAACCCCAATTGCCTCAGGAAAAATAATGATGAATCAGAAAAACCTAGAAAGACTTACAGGAATTGATGCTGAGTGAAGTAAGCAGAACCAAGAGAAGATTCTACATAGCTGTAGCAACATTGTGTGATGATTAACTTTGAGTGATTTAGCTCTTCCCAGCATGACAATTAAAAACGACTCATCTCCAGAGAAATAACTGATGGAGGCTGAATATAGTATTTTTACTTTCTTTGTTTTTTCCATTTTGCTCTATTTCTTTTTTTTCACAATATGACTAATGTGAAAATTTGTTTTTTATAAATACACATACATAATCTATATAAGATTAAGTGCTATCTTGGGGAGGGGAGGGAAGGAGGAAGAAAAAGTTGAAACTCAAAATTTTATACAAAATAAATGTTGAAATTGGTTTTCATGTGATTAGCAAAAAATATTTACATTAAAAAAGAATCTCTCTTCAGCAGTTGTTTGGAAGATGAATTAAATTCAATAAGTTGAAAAATAAAGCCAGCTCTAGAAGAATAAATGAAGGAAATGACTATTTAAGTACCTACTTTGTTTTAGGCACTGTGCTAAACACTTTACAAATTATATCCCATTTGATCCTCACAATAACACTGGGAGGTAAGTGGTATTAATATTCTCCTTTTAAAGTTGAGGAAATTAAGAGAGATAGCAGTTAAGTTTCAAGCCCAGATAAATGTCTGTGACCTGACACTTAGATTTGAACTCAGATCTTCCTGACTCCAGGCTGGGCACTCTGTCCACTGTGCTGAAATGTGAATGGCTTTGGTTAAGTATCAAGCATGCTGAAGTTAATAGGGTCAGGATTTGGAGTCAGAAAGCCCTATTCTGCTCCAGTAGTCAAATTCTGCTCCAGTCGGGGCACGTTAATAGCATCACTGAGCTTCAGATCCCTCATCTGTAAAGTGAAGAAGTAGGTGACTTTTAAAATCCTTTCTGGCTCTAAACCTACACTCCTGTGATTCTCTCTCAGAGCATTCATCTTCTTAAGGGGTTAGAATCAATGATTTTTAAGATTCCTTCCAATTCTTACATGTGTCTATAGGTCTAGGCCATAGAGTTTTATTAAGAAGGCACATGTAACATTAGGTTCAGCACACAAGTTATTCTGAAGGCAGAAGGAATATATGATGAATGGATGGATTAGGTGTGCACAGGTGTTAAATGTCTTTTCAGTCAAATACAAGCAATAGAAGAACACAGTATTAGCTCTTGCATATGGAAAAATAATGTTTCTGCATACTTTCACCAAATAGATATATTGTGCTCAAGACAGTTCTGAGAATTATGGAAGACAATACAGTCTCTACCCTCCAAGGAGCCTATTAAAGCACCCAATTTCCTTTAATAATTACAACTCACAGTTCTACAGCATAGTCAGGTATACAAAGCATTTTCTTCAAAAAATTCTTGTGAAATAAGTAGTGTTATTATCCTTATTTTTGCAGATTAGAAAAATGAGTCTCAGAGAGGTAAAATGATTTCTATATAATAAGAAAGTCAGCAAATGCCAAAGTTCAA
>JAJPUD010002565.1:225175-237487 GCA_023553655.1 Myrmecobius fasciatus
ACTGATCAGCACCAGAAATAATTCAATCAGCAGAGCTGCCCAGTATCTGAAATAATTCAATCAGCAGAACTGCCCCAGGGTGAACTAAAGCAGAATTGCCCAGCACCTGACATAATTCAATCAGCAGAACTGCCCATTTCCTGAAATAACTCAATCAGCAGAACTGCCCCAGGGCAAATTAAAGCAGCTGTCCCACCTTTGCCCTAAACAGACCTCACACCTTTAAAAAAAATGAATAAAAAACCAAAAAGAGCTCTCACCATAGACAACTTTTATGGAGAGAGGGAAGAACAGACCTCAAATCCTGAGGCCCCTAAAGGTAAAGCAACTCCAGAAAAAGCCCCAAAGAGAGACATAAACTGGTCTCCATGTCACAAGGCTTTCTTTGAAGATTTCATAAAAAATCTTAAAAGAGAGTTAGAAGAAACATGGGGAAATGAAATGAGATCACTGCAAAATAAAATAGAAAAAATGGAAAAAGAATGCAATGAACAAAAAAATGTAATTGGTCAATTGCAAAAGGAACTAAAAACAGTAACTGAAGAAAATAAGACATTAAAAATTAGAATCGAACAATTGGAAATGAATGACTCATCAAGACTTCAAGAATCAGTCAAACAAAAAACAAAAAAAAAAATGAAAAGATAGAGAAAAACATGAACTATCTCCTAGGAAAAACAACAGGCCTGGAAAATAGATCTAGGAGAGACAATATAAGGGTTATAGGGCTTCCTGAAAGCCATGATGAAAAAAAGAACCTAGACACTATCTTCCAGGAAATCATAAAAGAAAACTGCCCCGATATCTTAGACCCAGAAGGCAAAATACTCCTTGAAACAATCCACCGATCACCTCCTGAAAGAAACCCAAAAATTAAGTCCCCCAGAGATATCGTGGCTAAATTCCAGAACTATCATACCAAGGAAAAGATATTACGAGAAGCCAGAAAGAAACAATTTAAATATCTGGGTGAGCCACAATTAAGATCACACAGGACCTAGCAGCGTCTACTTTGAAGGATTGAAGGGCCTGGAATCAAATATTCTGAAGGGCAAAGGAACTTGGATTACAGCCAAGAATAAGTTACCCAACTAGAATGAGCATTATCTTCCAGGGAAGAAGATGGTTATTCAATGATATAGGAGAATTTCACCTATTTCTACTGAAAAGACCAGAACTGAACAAAAAATTTGATCTACAAACACAGAACACAAGAGAAACATAAAAAGGTAACAAGAAAAAATAACTCTTGAGAACTATATTTATGTTATAGATACTTATAGAATGAGGGTTGATTTTATGAATCTATTATTGCATTATGATTATGATATGATTACTGTGATTTTATGATTATTATGATATGTTTATTGTGATTTTATGATTATTATATGATAAACTGAAAAAGAAATTAGAGGTAGAAAAGGGATAACACTGGAAGAAGAGGAAAAGGAGGTAAAGTAAGGGAAATTACATCACATGTAGAGGCAAAGAAAACCTATAATGATTGAGGGAAAAAAAAAGGGAGGGGAGTGAGAATTGGGTTAATCTCCATCTCATCAGATTTGGCTCAGAGGGAATAATAGACATACTTATAAGGAAACACGAGGGAAAGGGGGGAAAAAGGGGTGGGTGGGGCTCTAAAGGGGAAGGATTGTTTGAGGGAAGTGGTTTTCAAAAGCAAAATAGTAGGGAGGAGGGAAAGGGGATAAGAAAGAGAAAAGCATAAGCTAGGGTAAATAAGATGGCAGGAAATACAGAATTAGTTATTTTAACTGTGAATGTGAATGGAATGAACTCTCCCTTAAAGCAGAAGCAGATAGCAGATTGGATTAAAAACCAGAATCCAACAATATGTTGTATACAAGAAACACATCTAACATGTAGAGATACATACAGGGTGAAGGTAAAAGGCTGGAGCAGAATCTATTATGCTTCGGGTGAACAAAAAAAAAGCAGGGGTAGCAATCCTGATCTCAGACCAAGTAAAAGCAAACATAGACTTAATTAAAAGAGATGAAAAAAGAAATTATATATTCCTAAAGGGTACTATAGATAATGAAGCAATATCAATACTAAACATATATGCACCAAGTGGTATAGCATGGAAATTCCTAGAGGAAAGGTTCAGAGAGATGCAAGAAGAAATAGACAGCAAAACTATAATAGTGGGGGATCTCAACCTCCCTCTCTCAGAACTTGATAAATCAAACCACAAAATAAATAAGAAAGAAGTTAAGGAGGTAAACAAAATGTTAGAAAAGTTAGGTATGATAGATCTTTGGAGGAAATTAAATGGAGACAGAAAGTAGTTTACTTTTTTCTCAGCAGTCCATGGAACTTATACAAAAATTGACCATGTGTTAGGACACAAAAACCTCAAAATCAAATGCAGGAAGGCAGAAATAATAAATGCATTTTTTTCAGATCATGGCGGAATAAAAATCACATGCAATATAAGGCCAGGAGAAAATAGACCAAAAACCAATTGGAAACTAAATAATGTTATCCTAAAGAATGAATGGGTGAAACAGCAAATTACAGACACAATTACTAATTTCATCCAAGAGAATGACAATAATGAAACAATATACCAAAATTTGTGGGATACAGCCAAAGCGGTAATAAGGGGAAATTTTATAACTCTAGATGCTTATTTGCATAAAATAGAAAAAGAGAAAATCAATGAATTGGGCTTGCAACTAAAAAAGCTAGAGAAAGAACAAATTAAAACCCCCCAATCAAATACCAAACTTGAAATCCTAAAAATAAAAGGAGAGATTAGTAAAATTGAAAATAAAAAAAATAGTGAATTAATAAATAAAACTAAAAGTTGGTTTTATGAAAAAACCAACAAAATAGATAAACCTCTAGTTAATTTAATTAGAAAAAGGAAAGAGGAAAATCAAATTGTTAGTATCAAAAATGAAAAGGGAGAACTTTCCATCAATGAAAAGGAAATTAGAGCAATAATCAGGAGTTACTTTGCCCAACTGTATGCCAATAAATTTGATAACCTAAGTGAAATGGAGGAATATTTACAAAAATATAGATTGCCCAGATTAACAGAAGAGGAAATAAATTACTTAAATAGTCCCATTTTAGAAAAAGAAATAGAAGAAGTCATTAATCAACTCCCTAAGAAAAAATCCCCAGGACCAGATGGATTTACATGTGAATTCTACCAAACATTTAAAGAACAATTAACTCCAACATTATATAAACTATTTGAAAAAATAGGGAATGAAGGACTCCTACCACCTCCTTTATGATACAGACATGGTACTGATACCTAAACCAGGTAAAACCAAAACAGAGAATGAAAATTATTGACCAATCTCCTTAATGAATATTGATGCAAAAATCTTAAATAAAATATTAGCAAAGAGATTACAGAAAATCATTCCCAGGATAATACACCATGACCAAGTAGGATTTATACAAGGAATTCAGGGATGGTTCAATATTAAGAAAACTATTAACATAATTGGCTATATTAATAACCAAATTAACAAAAAACATATGATAATCTCAATAGATGCAGAAAAAGCATTTGATAAAATCCAACATCCATTTGTATTAAAAACATTAGAGAGTATAGGAATTAATGGACTTTTCCTTAAAATAGTCGGTAGCATCTATTTAAAACCATCAGCTAGCATCATATGTAATGGTGATAAACTGGAACCATTCCCAATAAGATAAGGGGTGAAACAAGGTTGCCCACTATCACCATTACTATTCAATATTGTATTAGAAATGCTAGCCTTGGCAATAAGACAAGAAAAAGAGATTAAAGGAATTAGAGTAGGTCATGAGGAAACCAAATTATCACTCTTTGCAGATGATATGATGGTCTACTTAGAGAACCCTAGAGAATCAACTAAAAAACTATTAGAATTAATCCACAACTTTAGCAAAGTTGCAGGATACAAAATAAATCCACATAAATCATCAGCATTTTTATACATCACCAACAAAATGCAACAGCAAGAGATACAAAGAGAAATTCCATTCAAAATAACTATCGATAGTATAAAATATTTGGGAATATATCTGCCAAGGGAAAGTCAGGATCTATATGAGCAAAACTACAAAACACTCTCCACACAAATAAAGTCAGATCTAAACAATTGGAAAAACATCAAGTGCTCTTGGATAGATCGAGCGAATATAATAAAGATGGCAATACTACCTAAACTAATCTATCTATTTAGTGCTATACCAATCAAACTCCCAAGAGATTATTTAACTGAACTAGAAAAAATAACAACAAAATTCATCTGGAAAAACAAAAGGTCAAGAATTTCAAGGGAATTAATAAAAAAAATGCAAATGAGGGTGGCCTAGCTGCACCAGATCTAAAACCATATAATAAAGCAGTGGTCACCAAAACCATTTGGTACTGGATCAGAAATAGAGTAGTGGATCAGTGGAATAGATTAGGTTCACAGGACAAAATACTCAATGACAATAGTAATCTAGTGTTTGAAAAACCCAAACACCCCAGTTTTTGGGATAAAAACTCACTATTTGACAAAAACTGCTGGGATAATTGGAAACTAGTATGGAAGAAATTAGGCATTGACCCACACCTAACACCATATACCAAGATAAGGTCAAAATGGATTCATGATCTAGGCATAAAGAATGATATTATAAACAAATTAGAACAATGTAGGATGGTTTACCTCTCAGACCTGTGGAGGGGGAAGGAATTTGTGACCAAAGAAGAACTAGAGATCATCATTAATCACAAAATAAATAAATTTGACTATATCAAGTTAAAAATTTTTTGTACAAACAAAATGAATGCAGACAAGATTAGAAGAGTAGCAGTAAACTGGGAAAATATTTTTACATCCAAAGGTTCTGATAAAGGCCTCATTTCTAAAATATATCGAGAATTGACTCAAATATATAAGAATTCAAGCCATTCTCCAATGGATAAATGGTCAAAAGATATGAACAGACAATTTTCAGATGAAGAAATTGAAACTATCTCCGGTCACATGAAAAGGTGTTCCAAGTCACTATTAATCAGAGAAATGCAAATTAAGACAACTCTGAGATACCACTACACACCTGTCAGATTGGCTAAAATGACAGGAAATGATAATGATAACTGTTGGAGGGGATGTGGGAAAACTGGGACACTGATACATTGTTGGTGGAACTGTGAACGGATCCAACCATTCTGGAGAGCAATTTGGAACTATGCTCAAAAAGTTATCAAACTGTGCATACCATTTGACCCAGCAGTGTTTTTACTGGGCCTATATCCCAAAGAGATTTTAAAGGAGGGAAAGGGACCCACATGTGCAAAAATGTTTGTGGCAGCCCTTTTTATAGTGGCACGAAACTGGAAATTGAAAGGATGCCCATCAATTGGAGAATGGCTGAATAAATTATGGTATATAAATGCTATGGAATATTATTGTTCTGTAAGAAACGACCAACAGGAAGTTATCAGAGAGGCCTGGAGAGACTTGCATGAACTGATGCTCAGTGAATCAGCAGAACCAGGAGAACATTATACACAGCAACAAGACTATACGATGATCAATTCTGATGGACATGGTTCTCTTCAACAATGATGCGATTCAAACCAGTTCCTATTTTTCAGCGATGAAGATAGTCATATACATCCAGAGAGAGGCCTGTGGTAACTGAGTGTGAACCACAACACAGCATTTTAATGCTTTCTGTGAATATTTCCATGCATTTTGTTTTCCTTCTTAGGAAGGTTGTTTTTTCTTCTTCTCTTTCTAGATCTGATGTTTCGTATGCAGTAAGATAACTGTATAGATATGTATACATGTATTGTATTTGTCATATAATTTATCCTATTTAGCATGTATTAGATTACCTGTCATCTAGGGGTAGGGGGTGAGGGGAAGGAGGGGAAAAGCTTGGGAAAAAAGTTTTTTGCAAAGGTCAATGTAGAAAAATCACTCA
This sequence comes from Myrmecobius fasciatus, assembly GCA_023553655.1. NCBI lineage: Eukaryota > Metazoa > Chordata > Mammalia > Dasyuromorphia > Myrmecobiidae > Myrmecobius > Myrmecobius fasciatus. The sequence goes on from JAJPUD010002565.1 coordinate 231,131, forward strand.
TATGTTTTGTAAATAAAAAGCTTTATAAAAAATTAATGAATACTAGGCTAATAACCCCTGTTTGAAAATCTGGTTTTTGGTTTATGTTGTTCTTAGTTCAAAAGTCTCCATTAGTACCTCATTACTACCTGAACAAAGTCTAAAATACTAGGTTATGATGTCTTCCTCTAAGTTATGCTAACCTATCGTTCCAGTCTTATCTATAACTGTTCCCCATCTTATCCTCTAGCCAAATCAGAAAATCCATCATTTTCCAACATGGCTCAGGCTTTTTTTCTAACTTTTTGTGTCTTAAATTATACTTTCCCCTTCTCTCCTTCCCCTTCCCACTAAACTTGGAATACACCATACCTCAATTTTTGATATTCTAATCACCAACGCTCAAGACTTCATTCAATTTCTTTTTTTTCAGATTTTTCTGATATTATTGGAAATGAACTTTTCTCCATTAAGCCATATGCCAACTTCTTTTTCCCTCTAAGACATACTTCCATTTCTGTATAATACTATATGACACATAATTAATAAGTAGCTGAACCAAACAAGGCATTCTGCTATTTGTTAGGGATAGAAAGGTAAAACAGAATTAATCTCTGTCTCAAGGAGATTATGTGATAGTGGTGAGAAACAACAAAATCCAACTAAATAATACTCAATAATTTTAAGTCAGAGAGAGCACTGAAAACTGAGGGTGCTTGAAAGGTCTCATGGAGAAAGTGAACCCTGGGCTGTCTCTCAGAAGCTAAGGTTTTATGTGGTGAAAGTGAGGAGGGATCACATTGCATACTGGGGACTTTCTGGGGTTGGCTGATGGAATATCATGAATAGAGGAACTGTTAAGCTAATTTGACTGAAGAAAGAATGTAGGCATGGGAATAATATGTAGTAACTGGAAAGGCAGTTGACTTTAAATACAAAAATAAGTACTTTGTATTTTATTAAAGAAAAGAAGTGGATCTTAACCTTTTTTGTACATTATTTAACCTTTCTACCAGTCTGGTGAAGGCCACACAGTCCTACTAAGAATAATGTTTTCAAATGCATAAAATAAAATATTACTTTACATAAGAAATCAATTATATTGAAAAATAGCTTTTAACATTTTTAAAAAAATGCATAGACCCTAGGTTAAAAATCATTACAAGGCAATAAAGAACCATTGATGATTTTCAAACTAGGATGATTTTAGGGTCTTATTTGCCATTGTATATTGAAATCCCCTTGAGGGTATTAAAAAGTTTTATTTTTCTTTGGAACTCATAGTATCTAGTTTAGATAGTCCTAATTGTTAAGAAGTTCATTATATTGAACCAAAATTTTGCCTATATATTTTCCATACCTTTCTGGCTATTAGTTTGTTCCTTTGTCAACAGTCAATAGTTAATAAATATTTATTAAGCACATGATGCATACAAAGCTCTATTCTAAGCATTTGTAAAATGAAGGAATTTGAATAAATAGCTTTCAAAAGCCCTTCTAGCCTTTACTTAAATCTACAATTCTATGCCATGCATTTCTTTTGGAAGATACATTTAATATTATATGTTATGCATATAATAGATATTTTGGAAATGTTTATTTAAACTAAATCAAAACTTATTTCTGCGATAGCCTATTCTTCCCTGGCCTCTCTTTTCTTTCTCTCTCTGAATAATTAATATAATTAATTGTTATTAATACTTTAATCTGTTATCCTTCCTAAAGTACACCTTAACACAGTAAGAAGGGCTTTCTGGTGAAAACCCAAAGAATTAACTAATTGTGGAAAGTTCACCTATCTATTGTAGAAGACTCAGTAGGGAGCATAATTAGAGTAAAAATGTTTTTATGCCTGTTAAATTACACCTTCTAAGCAGTTCCACATATTGATAAATTTTCATAGTATCTACAGGCAAAGAGATTTTATCTAATACAAGTGGTAATGAAATTTCTAGTCAAATCCATTTACATAGCAACCATCTTTTAAAGGATTTAACTGTTATTGTTTGTTATCTTCTCCCTCCTTCAAATGAAAATCATAGTAACATAAATCTAAGTGTGAAAGGGTCTTTTAAGTTACCTGCCCCCCCCCTTTTTTACAGATGAGATACATAAAGGGGAAATAATTTGTCTAAATCACAAAGACAATAAATAGAAAACCTGAGATTTTATTTCTCATTTCATTGACAAAATTGGAGCCATTGACCATAAACTCATTTTCTACTTATCATCTTAAAATCTATTGACACTCTTCCACACTTTCTTATACATTTTCTGGTCATTTAATAATAACCATTCTTGCCAATGCAATGTGTCTTCTTGTTGCCTTGATACTCTCTTCTCTCATTTCCTTCAGAAGATTGTTTTTGCTATCAGATATGAGAAAACTTTTTAAGAAAGAATAATCAATGGTATCCAGTTTCAGAAACATCAAGAAGGGTATGGACTGAGAAAAGACCATTAGAGTTACAAAGAAAAGATAATTGGTAATTTTAGAAAGAGTAGTGTCAGTTGAGCAATAAGTTGGAAGAAAGATTGCAAAATTTGAATGAGAATGAGAGAAAATAAATTGAAGGTTTTCAGCATAGGACAGCTAGGTAGATACAGTGAGTGGCACAATGGATAGAATACTGGGCCTAGAGTCAGGAAGACCTTAGTTCAAATCTAACCTTACTAGCTGTGTGACCCTGGGCAAATACTTAATTCTGTTTTCCTCAGTTTCCTTATTTGTAAAATGAACTGGAGAAGGAAATGGAAAATCACTCTAATATCTTTGCCAAGAAACCCCCAAATAAGGTCTTGAACAGTCAGAGAGTACTGAAATGACTGAACAACACCCACAATAACAAAGCTGAAAGGAAAAAAAAAGTAACCAGCAGGGTTAGTAGTTTTAGAGATTTTTTTTAAGGTTTGGAAGAAGTTGGGTGTGTTTGCAGATAACAAGGAAGGAACCAAGGGTCAAGAAAAAATTGAAATATAAGAGAAATGGTAGTGTATACAGTCTACTGGAAAAGGCAGTAGGAAATGAGATCGAGTACATGTAAAAGTGTTGGTCTTGGTGAGAAGGGCTAATTCTTCATTAGAGAGTGGACTAGAAAAGTTGATAGTGGGAAGTGATGGCAAGAGTATGTGAGATGAAGAGAGCAGAAATGAGAGATCTTGATTCTATTTCCCATGTAAAGTATAAACTAAGATTCTCAGCTTAGGGGGATGGTGGGGAAAAAGTATTGTGGGAGTCTTGAGGAGATAAGAGAAAAGAAATTATAAAACAGCTGCTGTGGTGAATGGGATCAAGAATCAATTAGGTAGAAGTAGAAGAATTACTGTGCTATACAATGATAGCCCAGTGAAAATTAGATTAAATAAATTCATAATGGATCCATTCAAAGTTTCATGAATTTCTTTAAACTGTTCAGCAGAACATGAATAGGAGCAAATAGGGAAATCAGCAGCTTTGAAAGACCAACATATATGTTTATTCTCCTACAGCTGGGAGGATTTGAAATCAGATAATTGATAAAAACTGGAAGGAGAGCTCTAGCAGTAAGTTTTCTAGCTTTACTCTTTGATTATACTGTGGCAGACTTTAAAAAATTAATATTGATTTGAGTGAAACAGTTACACAGAAATTAAATATCCAGGCACATAACATGAAGATGGCTCAAGCTGAAGACAATCTGAGGGTCAACAGAGGCTTCTTGATCTCATGTTAGAATATATCTAGGCTGCTCACTTGGCCATTTTCCTCAACTTGTTCCCTGATTCTGCTTGCAAATAGTGCCTCAACCTCTATTTAATAGTGTACTTTTCTAATATGTTTCTACCTTTTTTGATAGACTTAAACTTTTTCCTGAGGTCTGTGTCCCTGAACTTAAGAAACTAACAAAATTTCTGAAATACAAAGACTAATTAGGCCTTAATTAGTTGGCAAACTATATCTTATAAATGCTCTTATATATATGTGTATATATGTATACACACATACACACATACATATACATATACATATACATATATATATATATAGGTTGTCATAGGATGAAAAGGAGTGTTTGGCTATGTTATGTTTTGCCACCATTTGCATAGTTTTCATTAAACTTTACTAAATTTTACTTAAAACTAAAACATTAAAAGTTAGTCATTTGATGAAATTTATAAAGAGGAAACATCCTCACTTCCTAGTTCATTTTTAAATGAGGTAAATAAAAATGGATCTTGACCCTATTTACCACGTGTCCATAAGGTGGGTTTATACATTATTAAGTAATTTGTGGCCTTATTTTTCATTCTTCAGAGTTCATTATTGTCCTGTGATGTTAATATAAAAAGCAAGTATAAAGAATAAAGTATTACTAGGTATCCCAAGAGGAGAAATTCTTCCAAATAACTTGACTGGGAAAGACACTAAAGGCCAAATAATTGTTTTCCAGGCAATGTTGGCCAAAGTGTTTAATCAACTTTCTTCAAGGTTGAGGTAGAGACAGATTCTCAGCAACTTGATTGATAAAGCACATGTGTAGTAAGTGAAGGTCCAATTCTGCATAAATTTTGCTGTTACCTTTCTTTAAAAAATGTTAATACCAATCTGTTTTATTTTTATACAAATTCCATTACCTAATATTTCTGGGAGGTAGAACTCTAACTAGCAGCCTACATCCATCTATGCCCTGGATGGTTTCAAAGGAGAGAGGCCAATTTTCCAGTGGGGAAGAGGTAGACATGCTTTTGTATAAATTCTAATTTTGTGTAGATTTAGTTGTCAGGAAGTTTCCTCACAATATGCATAAATCTGCTACTTTGAACCTTACATCCATTATTCTTGGTTTTGCCCTTTGGGAACACAGTATAGTTTATTTCCTTTTCCATATGACAACCTTTCAAACACATAAAGGGAAATATCATGTCCAGACCTGCTTAATCTCTTCATTTTATAGCTGAGGCACCCAGAGGGTAAGTGGCTTTCTCTATACCACCTTTCTACTAATTGGCAGAACTGTGACTTGAACCTGGGTCACAGAATACAAAGGACCATGTTCTTTCTGTTACAATAGCTCTATTACATTGCTGACACCCTTTTTAAAAATTTTATATTGCTATTAGCATAAACTTAGCCAATGCCAGATGATATTAGAGCTGAGAGAGAATTTAGAGACCATTTAGTACAGCCCCCTCAATTTAAATATAAAGACATGGAGAATCTGAGTGGTAAAATTTTTTGTCCAGTGTCATACTTTTATCTCTACTGGAGTTTACCTTCCCTCAAATATAGCATGGAAATGATGGAAACAATATTGGGTATAAAATTAGAAGACCTGGAATTGAGTTCTGGCTGGTAATTACTACTTATTAGTTCTGTGAACTTGGGAAGGACTTTCCTAGTTAGATTCTCATGGAATAAAAGAAGCACCCAGAATTAAATATAGTATTTAACATTCCTGATAACTGAGACAGGATATAGTGAGATGATCATCTCCATCATAATAAAACCTAGAATGAATATAGAATCAATATTTTCAAAACTCTTTACATGTCTAATCATCTTTAATCCTCACAACAGGCCTGTGAGACAAGAATTGCTTTTATCCTAATTTTACATATAAGGAAATTGAGGTACAAAGCAGATAAGTGACTTGCCCAGTATCATTTGGCTAGTAAGGATCTGAGGAAAGATTTGAACTTTTTTCTTCCCTACTTAGTCCAGAGCTCTATATACAGTACCACTTGTCTGCCTCGGGCTATTTTGTTTCATTTAATGCAAATTAAAATGGTGTGTGTGTGTGTGTATGTGTGTGTGCCCGCGCGCACATGCATGCGTGTGCACATTTATGTGTATGTGTGCATTCATGTGCTGTGTCATACTATTAATTTATGTTGAATTTAATGCCCCTTAAGCCTAGATTATCTTCATTAGAACAGGCATCCAACCACACCTAGACCCTCTGGCTCTTGTTTTACTGATTTTTGTTCAACAAAAAATATTAACCACTTTTTTTTTTTTTTTTTTTTTTGCTGAGGCAATTGGGGTTAAGTGACTTGCCCAGGGTCACAGAGCTGTTACGTGTCTGAGACCAGATTTGAACTCAGGTCCTCCTGACTTCAGGGCTGGTGCTCTATCCACTGCGCCACCTAGCTGCCCCATTTTTTTTTTTAAACAGAACACATTTGTATGGTTTTCTTATTACTTCTCTAGTCTAAAACATATAATCAGTGTGGAAACCCTGTGATACCTTCCACATTCTATACCCAATTCAATATTCTGGCTATATGTCTGTCTGTAGGTTTATCTACCTACCTACCTCCCTGCCTGCCTACATCTACCTACCTACCTATCTCTATCTATCTATCTATCTATCTATCTATCTATCTATCTATCTATCT
>JAJPUD010002565.1:239821-267570 GCA_023553655.1 Myrmecobius fasciatus
GAGAGAGAGAGAGAGAGAGAGAGAGAGAGAGAGAGAGAGAGAGAGAGAGAGAGAGAGAGAGAAAGAGATGGGGGGATGGGGGGAGAAAAGGAGAGAAGGAAGGAGGAAAGTAGGAAGGAAGAGAGGGAGCTATACCAAAGTCAAATGGGATTCCTCAGGAAGTTGAGGGCTTCCCATTACTTGAGCACTTCAAAGATGGCTTTATGTTGTTAGGAAGAGATTCCCCTTCAGCACTCATTTAAAATGGATGGCCTTTAACATTTTTCCATTCCTAAAATTCTATTATTCTGCAATGAAATTTTATTAAATTCAGTGGGCAACCTACACATCTCTCAGATTGACTAAGATAACAGAAAAAGATAGTGATGAATTTTGGAGGGGATGTGGGAAAACTGGGACACTAATACATTGTTGGTGATGTTATGTTATGGATTGATCCAATCATTCTGGAGAGCAATAGGAAACTATACTCAAAGAGCTGTCCTTCAGTTGATTATCTCTGATTTATCTTGTAAGTATTTTATCCAGACATAATTATTTACATGTTATCTCCCTTATTAGACTGGAGTTTCTTAAGACCAGGAGCTGTATTTTGCTTTTCTTTGTATTTCTGGCACTTAGCACATTACCTGGAACACTGTAAGTTTACAATAAATGTTTATTGATTGACCAGCTGAAACTTAGCAAAATGTATAACATTGGAGAAGTAGCTTTCCCTTTGTTTTCTCTTTGAAAATGGATATTATAATACATATAGCATTTAGTTACAGTTAGTTAACCAGGGAGTTATTATGAGGATAATGCTTTGTAAAAGCTAAAGTCCAATGTAAATGAGATAACTATTCCCCCAACCCTTTCTCCTGGGTCTTCCATATAGTTGGCATTTAATAAATATTTGATGAGTTCGGTGAATTAGCAATCCAGCAAAATTTCAAAAAATATTGCCTTGGTAGTGACAAAACAAAAAGTTATCTGATGATCTTTGGTGCATCCCCACCCACCCATATTGAATGTACAAAAGTCTTAGTGTAGTTTAAAATTATCAAAGCCATTAAAGTTTAAAACTACAATAAGGCTTTTGGGATACCCTGTATAACAGGTCCTAATAAATGAGAAGTTTGCTTAAATAAGACTATAAAAGGAATTCTCTATCTTTATCCTTCCTGAGGATCTCAGAATAGAGATGGATAATCATTCAACTACAGTATTTCACCAGAACCTCCCTGTGTGGGTGGATAAGATGTCTAATGCATTATATGAAGCTACAGCAGAATGAGCAGATTAGAACAGCTGTTATTAAATGCTGTTTGGAAATAGATTCTTCATTTTCCATTCCTTTGCCAAAGTACTTTGTGAGCTATTCACTATTTCCTCCCATCTGGCTTTTTCAATGTGTTGGGCTGAGAGTGGGGAGAATGGGAGAGAGAAGAGGAAGAATATAAGATGGTGAACTGTTGAGTTGTTTGAGATCATTCCTTCAAAGATATGATTCATAATATTTTGTAGCATATAAATAGTATATTCAACTCTTCATGGAATCACAGGGTTTGATGTAACCTCATTGATTATAGATTGCAACCCATACTCAAAAAGGAATCCCCACTATAACATACCTGGCAAGGGGTCCAAGGCACCCAAAAACATAATTATAGAGTAATGGGAATAGGAAAATCTGAGTTCCAAGTCTACCTCAAACACTTGCTGTTTGTGTGAACATAAGTCACTGAACTTCTTTTGGGTTTAGGTCTTCATATGTGAAATGAAAAAGCTGGTCTTTATTACCTCAAAGTTACCTTTGAATTATCAATATATGTTGTTCTAGTCACTCAGTTTCTGCCTGAAGTTCTCCAATGAAGGAGAGCACACCATTTCATAAGACAGTCCTTTCTACTTTTAGATATCTCCATTGGTACCAGGTTTGTTTTTTTTCCTTGATATAAAAGATATTGAGCAAAAAGGGATATAAAAGTCACCTTACACGATCCCTTCAGTTTGAGGATGAAGAAACTGAAGATCTGAGACTAAGGTAAATTTTTTAAATCTTCACAGACAACAGGTGACAGAGATGGAATATGAATTGTGAGTGCCTGGGAGTGGCAGGCTCTCCTGTATCCCCAGTCTTCTTTCTAGCCCAGGTCTCACAATTGTCATCTGAGGAAGTGGCTCTTGAGAAGAAGGGAAAGCCATTCGGGCCAAGAGCCAAGCATTCATCACTGACAGGTGAAGCAGCAAGCAGGAAAAAGAGAAGACATGTACACTAACATTGATTACCATTTCCCCTCAAAATCTGGTGGAAATGGCCAAGGACCCTGAACCTAACAGTCTTTGGAATACTAATACTTCCAGCTCAGTGCTCTCAGTCATTATTCTGGGAAGCAATTCCCATGGAGATACAGACTGCCAACTGCTCCTATAAGTCTATAAACAGAGTTCCCCTCATTTCCTCTCCTTTTTCCTCTCCTTTTCCTTTCTTCTCCATTCATCTTAGTTTCTTCATCTGAAAAAATGAAGGGGTGGGGCTCACTGACTTCTAAGATATCTTTCAGGTTTCAGTCTATGATCCTATGACCACATGATCTCTGGAACCCCTTCTAGCTCTGGGTCTGTGAGTAGCATCATCATCATTATCATCATCATCATCATTGTCATTGTCAATATGCTTGGTTGAAATGCTAAAAGAAGAAAGCCATAAATTGTCCCCACTGAGGGGCAGCATTTATACACAAGTATCCAGTCCTCAAATCCCTAGTCAAGCTCCCTCTGCTTGGCTGAGTGCCCTGCAGAAGGGCAAGTGCCAGCTAAAGAGAAAAGGGACAGTGAAATAGCTCAGCTCCAGCTGATGCCTAATGTGAGCTCCAGATGTGGGGTTTGTCTGGCGGCAACAGGTGTGAGCCTTCTTGAAATGGGCTTCTATGCCCGTGACCGCCTTGCAGCCAGCAGAGATCAAAGCCAGACCCTGGCTATTAGAGAGCAATTCATCTTTCGAGGAACTCATTTGAAAGGGCATTTCTTGAGGCCTGAGATACATAGTTGAATGCCATTTCTCCAACATGCAATGCCTGTTTGTGAAACCAAAGGGTTGCGAGAGGGTCCCTGTGGGGAAAGTTCCGCCTCCACGTGCCAGAATGAAAACTCTTTCTCTTTCTAGTGGACCCAACAAACTCCTTCCATGTGTGGGCCAAGGCCTTGGCGTACCCCTTTCCCTCCAGAAGAATGCATCACTTTATTTGCTCTCTACATTATACTCTTATTTATTCCCCCACCTCCAATTCCTTTCTTCATCTCTTATCCTTTGCGTGTATAGGTAAGAATCTATCATCTGTTCTGAGCTTTCAGCCAGGGCACAAAAAGACAGATGTGAAGGAATAGATTCTATCCAGTTATTGGGAGTAGAGAAGGGAGTGGGGGAACCAGTGAAGGTGCATTTTGGCTTCATTCAAGCTCCTGATTTTTCTACATTGTATAGGATTGTAGGGTTAAGAGCTAGAAGTCATTATAGATCTCACCCTATTCAACTTCTTTATTTTACAGAGGACACTAAGGTCCATTATGTGCCATGATTTTTCTCAAGATGATATTTCCAGGAAATAGGTAACAGAACCAAGGGTCCAAACCATGTTGTGAGAGCATAAGATCATAATAAATCTGTAATTGATGCTTAAAGTGACCTTTGAACCTAGTGCATTTTCATTTTCCAGATGAAAAAGAAAGCATGATTTCTCTGAGGTCACAAAGATGGTTGTTATTGTTTATTAGTTATGCCTAACTCTTAAGGATATCCTTTGGGGCTTTCTTGGCAAAGAAACTGGTTTGCCATTTCCTTCTCCAGTTCATTTTACAGATGAGGAAACTGAGTTAAGTGACTTGTCCAGGATCACCCAACTAGAAAGTGACTGAAGATGAATTTGAACTAAGGTTTTCTTGACTGTAAAACTGCTGCTTTATCCACTGTGCCATCTACCACACAGGTAGAAGAGGTCAGAAATAAGATTTTAACTTAAATTCTCAGGCTGTCTTCTTTTCATCCAACTCATCACTATCTTCATGCTAGGATATTTTTCTCCAGTTACTCATGTAGATGGCTAAATATCATATTAGTCAATGTATCCTGCCTGAAGAGCAGATATGTTTCCACATGGATATGAGGGGGCTAAGTCTAGTGAAGCTAAATGACATATCCTTGATGCATATCATTGCTGGGTTGGAACAAAGTAAATGTTCTTTTGTAATTGCTCAATAATTTGTTAGTGCCTTGTTATACCTCTAAACAAATCTGAATTATCAAAGGTGCTGATGTTAGCCTTGCCCTTAACAATTTTTTGTGTGTGTGTGGGGGAAATGCTCAGCCACTAAATTAGAGAAATGCAATACACAAAAATATTTATAGCAACTTTCTTTTTTTGTGATGACAAAGAATTGGACACTAAGAGGATGCTCATCAATTGGGGGTTGGCTGAACCAATTATAGTATATGAATATAATATAATACCACTGTACTTTGAAAAGCAATGAAAAAGATGATTTTAGAGAGATCTGGGAAAACTTGTATGAAGTCATTGATACTGAGTAAAGTGAAGAGAACTAGGAGATCAGTTTACTCAAAAACAATGATGTAAAGACAAATGATTTTGAAAGACGCAAGAACTCTAATTAATGCAATGACCAACCAAGATCCAGGTGGATTTGTGATGAATCGTGCTACCCATTTCATGACAGAATGGTAAAGGACTAGGGGCGAAGATTCAATTATATGTATTTTTGGACGTGGCCAATGCAGGCATTTGTTTTGCTTGACTATGCATATTTCTTTTTCTTTTTCCTCTTTTTTTTTTTCTCTCTGGTGGGGCAGGGGAGGAGATAGTGTTCATTGATTTTGTTTTCTCTCCTTTTCTACACCCTATAATCAATTCCTTCCTACATGCATGAACTTCCGCAAATGTTGTGTACAGGCAGCCAAAAGCTCTACCAGCGGCTTGAGAGGCATTTGCAGTCAAGCTAAAAGACACTACTTTTACTTCAGTTGAAATGCAGTTCTGACAGCTGATGCAGACATTTCCCAAACAGCTGACAGGATGGAGCTACAGCTGTTTGAAGCTTACAGAATGGAGTAATATACCTTTAAAGAGACAATTCAACTATTTTAATATCTCTTCCATAACAAGAAAGCAACTGAAGAGTGAGATAGGGTCCATCTCACTTCTTCCCTCCATTTTATTTGATTTATTCATAATAGTGAGATAGAGTCACTATCAATTTCAATTAAACCACATGAGAGAATGTTTCCATATCCTGATATAAATGACAAAAGGTACCTGGGTCCTTCTGACCTGGCTGTGGCATAGGCATCTCCAACTCATATTGTTCAATTCAAAACTCCTTATTTTCCCTCCCAAATCTACTTCTCTTCTGAACTTCCTTATTACTATGGTGGACATCACCATCCTTCCAATCACTGGGGTTTCCAGCTTCAGTGTCATTCTCAAGTCCTCTAACACACCCCAACATATCCAAACAGTTTCCATAACATATCTTTCTTAGCTCCACATTTTGTGGCCAGTCTATCCCTCACCTCTGAGACCTTTATTCTGCCTATATTCAATGCCTGAAATATACTATCTCTTACCTTTTGGAATACTTTGTTTTATTCAATATCTACATATGTTAATCTCTTTAATTCTCAGAAGTGTCCTGTGGGGCTAATGCCCCTGTTTTATGGATGAAGCAACAATCATAAAAGTTAAATGACTGCTTAAAGGTAATACAGTTAATAGATATCATAGGTTATCACAGTTAATAAGTACAATAGGTATCTGTCACACTGCATCTTTATAAAATCTTCATAAATTTGCTTATTTTGAAGCAAAATTGGGTGCCACCACCTACACAGTACTTTTCTTTCTGACTCCTTCAAAATCCTAACTTGGCTTACTAGTGTCTTCATCTTGAAATTACTTTGTATATTCTTAATTACTTGTTTGTATACAGGTTGCATTTCCCCCTTCAAGTTTAATAGATTTCTATAGAACTTTGTAGTTTACAAAGTGATTTTTCCAAAACTATTCTGTGAAAGAGATAGGAACAATATTATAATTTCCATTTTATAGGGAAAATAACTGAGATTCAGATAGATTGTTACTTGTGTAAGATCACATAGTTTTGGATGGTATAAGTTGAGTCCACTGCTTACTTTAAAGATTTTCTTTCACTCTTACCCTGTCTCCCAAATCTAGAGAAGGCTATGTTTCATATTCTCTAAAGTGTTAAACAATTCTTAGGGGAAATAAAATTCTCATCCTTCATTAGACACATTCTGAATCCCTTGAAAAAGCAAGAGCTTGATAGTACCTTTGGTGTTGGGAATCAGTCTTTATCAAATATCTGCCTAATGTTAATAAAAACAGTAAGGAGAAAAGGCAATTAATTAATTAATTATTATTATTTTATTAATTCTTCCTTTTTTATTATTTTCTACTATCACTATTTTTTCCTATATTTATTCATTTTACTTCTTAATTGGTGAGTTATTTGCTATGGAAATTATACCCTAAAAAAGGCTACTGGAACTTATAGACAGTGGAATGAGGCTTTAGGCAAAGGGTTATAGTTTGTCCTTGAACAGATCTATTTGTGAGGTCTCTGGGGCCATCTTGATTGAAGCCCATTTGCTCCAGCACCATAATCATCCTGACTAAACATTCCCCTTGGGACAGACACAAGACAAGCTTGCTGCAAAGTTGAGGGGCCACCAGAGAACTGCTTACAATAAGTTTACCACCTTTTGTAAGAATGGGCCAGAGTCTCTAAGAGACTTTAATATCTTACCTTCATTGTGGTACTTGAAGTACTGAAGTCTGAGTGTTACTTTATGGTGACTTAATTAAAGTTGTATGTCTAGAAATACACAAGCCACTAATGGAGGTTTCTCAGCTGGTATTAACCTTAAAATAAAAGGTAACTGAGAGCCAAAAGGCTTTCAGGATCATCATTTTGAAGGGAGGCTGAGACAGGAGCAATTTCCTGCTCTCCATTTTATCTGAGCCCAAATTTATATTGTCAATAACAGCCCTATGGAGACATTGGTGACTAGGGAGTAACTGCATGATTCCTTGCCAGGAATACAGGCATTGTCTGGCATTGTGGAAGGAGACTGAAGGGGGAGTCTGGCAAACTAAGGTTTGAATCTTATCTTTGCCTCTTGATATTGAGAGAGAAAGTCACTTTGACTTTCTGTGTGCCATCTCCTTCATCTGTAAATGAATTTCATTTCATTTCATTTTCATCTTTTTTAGAGATGAGCTAATAATCATAGAATTTACTTAATACAGTTGTTGTGAAGATCAGATTCAATAACGCTGTTAAATACTTTATAAAAATTCCATTTTTATAGATAAGGAAACTGGGAGAAACAGGTTAAATTACTTTTCCTCTGTTACCTAGCTAGCAAGTATTTGAGGCCAAATTTGAACTCATGAAGATAAGTCTTTGTGATTCCAAGTCTAATTCTCTATCCACCATCTAGCTGTCTTAGTGTCTGGATATACAAAACCACAAATAAAGCACTCTTTTTTTTTTTTTTTTTTTTTTTTTGCTTTTTGCTGAGGCAATTGAGGTTAAGTGATTTGCCCAGAGTCACACAGCTAGGGAATGTTAAGTGTCTGAGACCAGATTCGAACTCAAGTCCTCCTGACTTCAGGGCTGGTGCTCTATCCACTGCACCACCTAGCTGCCCTAAAACAGTCTTTTTAATAGTATTTTTTATTAAAGATTTTTCTTTTCAAAATATATACATAGATAATTTTTAACATTCACCCCTACAAAATCCTGTGTTCCAAATTTTTTCCCTTCCTCCCTCCACCTCTTCCCTTAGACTCCAAGTAATCTAATATATGCTAAACATCTACAATTCTTCTATACATATTAAATGAAATAGTCTTTGACCTGAAAATATCTAGCCAGTTAGATAAAGATCTTATTAAATATTTACAATGTGCCAGAAATTGTATGAAGCCCTAGATATATAAATATAAGCAAACAAGTATCCTTACAGAGCTTACATTCCAGTGGAAGAGGGGCTTGTTGAATGTCCATTCTTGAACAACACCATGACATCAGGGAGGTAATGCCATAACATGCAAGTGAATTAAATTTAGGTTATGGAGGGCTGGGCAAGGTCATCTGCTTTACTTTCCCTTCCAGAGCTATCTGGGTCCAGTGGTCAGATATAGATCAGGATGACTGGAGATGGTTCTGCATGAAATGGGAGACCTTGGCTTTTTTAAGCAAAGATCTTTTACAGGTCTCAGTTTGACTGAGGCTTCACTCATTCAGGGATTAAAACAAGGTAGCATTGGAGGAAAAGGAACTAATCAAAAAAAATCTAAATAATAAAGAAAATAAAGGAATGAATCTGGGTGGGGAAGACTTTCAGGGTTTCTGGTCAAAGTAGATCCTCTTCCACATTTCAGTGGAAGAGGATGGAGGCAACATTGAAAAGGGTGGGTGAAATGGTAGGACAAAGCAGCTGATGAGGAAGTGGAGAAATTTGGAGAGGAAGTTGAGCAGGGATTGAATTGAGCATGGCTGAAACCCTTCATGAAGTAGTGGTTAGGATAAGAGATTTGCCAGTCTGAAGAAGGGGCCACAGAATAGACACTTCATCATGAAGGGAAGACAGCTGGGGAAGAGATAGTCAAATATGGAGAGGAAATGAAGCAAAAAGAGAGAATTTATGCAGTGTAACATGCATAAATAACAAAAATCCAACTTTGTCACTGTAAATTTAGAGAGTTATAAAGTGCTCCAATCAATTATCTAAGGGAAAAAAGAGGCCACTTCAACTGGGGAAAGAAGATATAGTTGAAATTAGTGCCTGATGGGGAATAATATAAGAGAAAATTTGAGAAGTATTTCCCAGATTGTGGAGGGTTTTAGATGTGAATTAATTTAGGAGTGCCAAGCAAAATCCACAAAAAAAGAGACAAAGAACTGATAACTTTTGATGGGAGGAAAAAATGACAAAAGTCCAAAGTATAATATACCCCTAGTGAGGGTTGTCAGAGAATAACCCTTGGGCTATTGTACAAATCATTAGAGAATGCAGGACACAAGAAGGAGAAGAGAGGGACTTTGAAAATATTCAGTTTTACTGAGGACCAGGACAAAGTTTTGTTGCAGATTAATGATTTCATTCATTCATTCATTTTCATTATAGATAAAAGAATTTTTTTTTGCTCCCAAAATGCAATCATTGATGGCTTTCACCTTTGATTTGTGGAAATAGTGACTATATTTTGCAGATCATTTTCAAACATGATTCTTTGCCATTGCTTGCCTTCCTTTAGTGGGACTAAGAGGCTGCTAAGTGGTGCAGTGGATACAGTGATAGGCTTAGAATTGGGAAGTTCTGAATTTAAACTTGGCTTCCTATACTGCCCAGCTGTGTGACCTGGTGAAATCACTTAAACTCATTTACCTTAGTTTCCTCAACTGTAAAAGGAAA
Source organism: Myrmecobius fasciatus (assembly GCA_023553655.1). Taxonomy (NCBI): domain Eukaryota; kingdom Metazoa; phylum Chordata; class Mammalia; order Dasyuromorphia; family Myrmecobiidae; genus Myrmecobius; species Myrmecobius fasciatus. The sequence continues at coordinate 249,321 of JAJPUD010002565.1, forward strand.
AGAATTGCTTTGAGGATCAAATGAACTAATATTTATAAAGTGTTTAGCATAGTGGCTGGCATATTGTAGGCACCTAACAAATTCTTGCTTCCTTTTCAAGAGTGTGGTATATTTAAATAGAAAGTCTTGTTTCACTTTTTCTTCCTTTTTTGTGTTCTGCAAGGTCACACATCACCTCTGAAGCCTTTGAAGAAAGGAAAGTATGGCTGCTACTCTTGTGAGCTATTGAACTCTTGTTTCTTTTGGGCAAGCTCCAAGACATTATCTCTGCATTCTACCACCTGTTCATAAAATCTTAATGACCACTCATCCCAAGTGCTGTAACTGAGAACCTTGAAGGCTAAGAAACTTTAATGAACTAATAGGACCTCTGAGAAGAAAAAGGAGTAAACAAGATGTCACTCTTGATCACAAGGGTTGAGATGTAAGACTATGTAAATTAATCTATGGAAAATCCAAAAGGAGTATTGGATTGCATAGTCTGGGCCTCACTGAATGTATGTAGACAGGTTTAAATTCCCAAGTCTCTTAGCTCAGGACACATTTCTTTGTATGTATTACCTATTCTGAATAAGATGCCTGCCTATAATTTTCTTTTCCTCCCCAAATCATAATTCATATTTCCATGATATCTTAGGACTTGCAAAGCTTTTTTCCCCATGGAAATACTTTAAAAATAGGTGTTATTGTTCCCATTTGGCAGATGAAAAAAACTGAGGCTCACAGATATTATATAACTTACGTATGACCAAGGCTTCCACTAGCCTATTTAAAATTGAAAGATAGCTGACAGTTAACCTAAAATTTTATAAATATTATCTACTTCAATTCTTATACCTATATATTCCATTATTATTTTCATTAAAGGAAGGCAATGCTTCATAAACAGGGCAAGTATTATCATTCCCCTTAAGCAAACAAACAAACAAACAAACAAAAAAACAACTGAAGTTCAGCTTGAAGTTTGAAGTCACGTAGTAAATGGAAGAGCTGGGATATAAGTCCAGATTTTCTGACTTCTGTTCAAGGTTCGTGCCACTATACTCTGGTGGATTCCAAGTACTGACACTGTTGTTTATCCTAACACATTTGTCATATTGATGTGACCAGTATGACATGACATTGAGGTGGGGGTAAAGTGTGAGAAGACAAGCCTAGACCTTATCTTAGAGACTGTCTGTTTCATACTAGAGATGAAGGATTCAAAAAAGCAAATTCTCAGTGAATTTTTGCAAAACACCAATTTCAAGGGCATAGTTTAGATCACCTCACCCCTATTTCCTTTATCTTCCACATCTGCCTGTACCAGCATTTAGAATTGCATTCATCAACATTGTACAAAACAAATTTCAAAGTCTTGTCACTGGTTCACCCAGAATAGATTAATTTTAGTAACTCAAATTTCTGTAGGTCATTAACTTTTTCAAAGTACGTTCCTCATAACCAAAGAATTGTAATTATTATTGTTCCTATATGTTGATTATATAACTGAGGAGAAGTTAAGTAATGTAGTCAGTCACAAAACTGGGAAGTATCAATGCCAGTACTTTAATCAAAATTGATGCATTATTTTATTTAAGACACACACAAAAAATCAAGTCTTCTTGTCATTTTTTTCAGTGAAGTCCAATTCTTCATGACACCATTTGGCTTTTGTTGGCAGAAATATTGGAGTGGTTTGTCATTTCCTTTTCTAATTCATTTTACAAATGAGGAAACTGAGGCAGAGTTAAGTGACTTGCCCAAAGTCACACAGATAGTGTCTGAGGCCAGATTTGAATTGAAGTCCTCCTGACTTCAGGGCTGGTACTCTATCCATTGTGCCACCTACCTGCCTCCTGAATGACTTTTCTAAGGTCACATAGGTAGTAAGTATCTGGAGTGATATTTAACCTCAAGATTTCTGAATTCTGAAACCCAGCATTGTATCCACCGTGCTGCTTAGGTGCTAGGAACCTCAAATCCTTTCTCCAACTCCATCATTAAATCCAATTAATTCATTGGCATTTTATTATAGTTTCCATTTTGTAGATGATGAAGCTGAGATTTTCAAATAATATTTTTCCACACTTATTTTACAGATGAGGAAAATGAAGTATGAAGAAGTTGATTGGTTTGTCCTGAGTCACATAATAAATGACTAAAGCAGAAATTTGATCCAAATTTTCCAGACTGTAAGTCCCATACCTTATCTATTCCAGCACATTGCTTTAGGATAGTAAGTGACAAAGCCACAATTTGAACCCAGGTTCATTGATTTAAAGCATTAAAAAAGATAGGCCTAGTGTATCATCTCCTTACCATTTCCTATCTATCCATTCCTTCAACTGTTACTTATTGGTATCTATCTTTCAATAATGATTATGCTTAGATTCCTTCTGATATCTGTGATTCCTCTAGAGAAAGAATGGCAGATAAAGCAGGTAATTTACTAAACTTTGAATAAAAACAAAAGCAATAGACAAGAATACTCATTAGGAGTTATTCACAGGGAGTGCAAAGTTACTCCATTCATTCACAGCTCCAGGATATATCAAACTTATCTAATAACTCATTTGTATTTCTTTGATTGGTCTCCTTTTGTTTTATCTTACAATGGTTTCTAGGAATACTTCTCTTCTCTCTTCAGGTTATAAACTCCTGAGTGCAAGAAAGATAAAAATCAACTAAGCAAATATCTCTAATTAAACAGATACAATTAAATTGTCTGACAATATGTATGATATTCTGACCCAATACTACCCTATCTCTGATGGAAAAAAAATGTGTTCAACTGATGAATATTGTTGTTTCATACATTCATCCATCCATCAATTCATCCATTCATGCATTCATTCATTCATTCATTCATAATTACTTAGATTTTAGCTTTCTTTTAGTAATCTTTCAATAGGGCATTTAGGTGGCACCCTGAAGAGCCTGGAGCTAGGAAGACAAGAGTTCAAATCCACATTCAGAAATTTAGTAGCTGTGTAATCCTATGTAAGTCACTTAATTCTGTCTTCTTCAGTTTAAGCTAGAAAAGGTAATAGCAAATCATTCCAGCATCTCTGCCAAGTAAACCCCAAATGGAATCATGAAAAACTGAACTGAAAATGACTAAATAACAATTTATACTCTCGATATCATTGTGTATATTACTTTTTTGTTTCTACCAATTTAATTTTGCATAATTTCATACTCATCTCAAGAATTCCTTCTTTTTATAATTTTTCTTTAATTCTTTAAAATTTCTCTGAATTTCTAAATGTATAATTTCTAGGTGAAAAATAATATTGCGTTGTATTTGTATGCCACTATTTTTAACCATGACTTTTTTAATTTCAGCTCATTGGTACCATTAAAAAAGTTAACATGGTACATATGAAGACCTTGTTACTCTCTTTGATCTTCTTAGGATATATCCAAAATATTGTAACTATGTAGCGTAATGAATAGGGTTCTGGGCTTGGAGTGCAGAAGAGTTGAGTTCAAATTTTGCCTTGGCCTGTGTTGCTAGAAAGTCACAGAAACTTTCTATATCCCACTTTTCTTGTTTATAAAATGGGCACAGTAGTAACATCTATCTGATGAGGATCAAAAAAATCAAAAGCAAGGTGCTTTGAGAACCTTAGCACATTACATAAATTCTAGGGAATTCCTGAATTTTGCAGACATGAAACTGAAGTCTGAGAAGAAGTAAAAAAAAAAATGACTTGTTAATAGAGGTATAGAATGTCTAATCCTGAGTATGTTGATTTTTTTGCCAGTGTTTTGTCCATTCTTATAAGCTGTTTCCCAACCTGAGAGCTGGGGATTGAAATTGGCAAACAATAAGGTCTAGATAAGAGTATCCAAAATAGTGATTGAAACATCTGGATATCATTTTACAATGGAAATTTATTTGTCTTAATAACGGGTTAAGAACAGGCTTCTCAATCTGGAGAGAAAGATCACCTTCTTTAAGTATTTAAAAGCTGGTTATGCAGACAAATAATTAAATTGGTTCTACTTGGCTCTAGAGATTGAGCCTATAGGAGCTATGAGAAAAAAAAAAAGCAGAGAGGCAAACAAACTTTTACATAAAGAGGTATGCCTTAACTATTTCAAATTGGAGAAGGATGACTTAGAAGGAAGTAGGTTTTCCATTTCTTGTGGCTTTCAGGTAGAGGATAGGTAGTATAGTCTATGGAGCATTAAAATTGGGTTCAAGAAGTTGAGCATATCATTTCTCCTTCAGAAGCTTACTAGCTTATGATACTGCTTATATGACAATCTCTTTTGCTTTGAGGACTTGAATATTTCAGCCTCAATTTCCTAAATAGTAGAATGGGTTCAGTAATAGCATCTCTCACAGGATTGTTGTAAGCATCAAGTGAAATAATACACGTAAATTGCCACATAAGTGCTATTATTACTTTCTCGTGGATGATGATTCTAGGATTTCTGGTTAGGTACTAGTAGGAGTTCTTTCTAATTTTGATATTCTATGTCTTCAGGAATGAAATTCAGTAAGTTTGTGAAGAAAACCTTTCTCCAGGGAAAAGGCATTTATTTGAATCAGACCACCTGCAAATACAATTGCATGGTAAAACTGAGAACTAGAATGCTATCTTTTTTTATAGAGGAACTAAAGGCTTAAAATACACACACACACACACATGCACATGAACACACACACATACATGCAGAGTGAATTATTATTCTGGCTTTGTTGTTTTCATCTTGCAAAGCTTCTCAGAGGAGAAGTGGCAGTCAGTTTCTGATCATTAACTGAAAAGACATGGGAAAGCTAAGATAAGTTCTGATGTTGCTTAGGGTGGTGTATAAGCACCTGTTGAGTGAAGGTGTCATCCACCCACAGACCAGCTGGGATACTATTGTCAATAGAAGTCCCTCAAACCACAGAGATGGAGCCAAAGGAGGTGGGATTGAGGATTCACTGAAGGAAGTAGCAGGTGTCTCCCTTTACCCTCCCTTCATCATCTCAGCTTTCCCTGCTCCTGAGCAATTTGTAAAGATTAGGTTATCTTGGCCTTGAGTACACCTGCCACTATTGTACAATTCAGCAGGTGTGAGGCCCTTTTCTTTCTTTCTTTCTTTTAATGGAAGGCAGATCTCTTTAAAAAAAAAAGGAGCTAAATGTGCAGCTTTGGTCTATGAGTCCCAGTCAGTAGTGAAATACACAACATCCTTGAAATGGTTGATGGCAAACAAACAAACAAAAAATAAACCAACTTAAAACCTTCAATAAAATAAACAAATAAACCAGAGGAGAGCAACACAATTAATCAATAATAAGTGTAACTTCCTGCATTTCTCTTAATATACTTTTTTTTGCGTTTTCTTGTCTCTTTGATTACTAGTAATCATTGATGGGTTGTCATGGCAATGCTGGTCAGTATTTACTATTCTGCAGGATCACTTCAACTTTTAACTCTAACTGAAAAAAAAAGCCAGTTTCCCTTTTCAATCTATGCTAGGCAGAGTTTCTTTGTCTACATGGAAGGAATCATAAAATAACAGCATCTTGAATTTGAAAGAAAGCTCAGTGATATAGTCCAACTCTTTCAAAATGGGAATGGATTCCCTCTATACCACTTTAACCCGTGTGTGTGTGTGTGTGTGTGTGTGTGTGTGTGTTTGTGTGTATGTATGTATGTAGGGAGAGAGAATTATTTAAGCTATATGTGAACAACTTCAGTGGTAGGGAGAATTATTTAAGCTGTATATGAACAGTTTCAGTGATAGGGAACTCATTCACAGCCTTATCCAGAAACCAATTCTATTTTTGGAGCTCTAATTATTAAGAAACTTATGATATCATTACTATCACCACCTATATTTATGGAGAATGTTAAGAACTGTCAAACACATGTACTAGTTTTACTATACTAGTATATAGTATACTGGTTCATTTGATTTACACCATAGTCCTAGGGAGTAAGAGCTATTATTATCCCCATTTTCAGATAAGAAAACTGAGGCACAAAGAAGTTAGGTGGCTTGCCCAGGACACACAACTAGTAAGTGTCTGGCAGGATTACAACTCAAATCTTCTCAATTCTAAGTCCCACGCTCTATTCATGTAGTTATCTTTTTATATTTGTGTATGTATATATGCATATGCGTATATGTATATGCATATTTATATCTATATCTATACATACATATCCATGTATATAATCATATTTCTATGTGTATGATACCAAGGAAGAAAAAAGCATTTATTAAGCACCTACTGTGTGCCAGCCACTGTACTAAATCATTTACAAATATCTTGTTTGATCCTCATAACAATTTTAGGAGGAAGGTACAATTATTCCTATTTTATAGTATATAATACTGAGCAGAGATCTGCCACCTTATAATTTATTTTAAATGGTCCTTGTCCTGTCCTCTAGAGCTTAGAAGAATAAATTCAGTCCTCCTTTTATGAGACAATCCTTTGCATATTTAAAGTCTCTTATTATATACCCCTTAAGTCTTCTTTCAGTTCTTCAGAATTTCTCAGTTCCTTAAATTGATCCTTGGGTGGCATGATTTTAATTCCTGCCAGTATAATTGTCACTTTCCTACAGATCTACTCCAGTTTTTAAATGCTTGTCCTTAAATATCATTCCCATGATGAAAAATAATATTACCTATGCAATTTGGACTATTTTCTAACTGCATATTGCTGCTCTAATAATGTAGGTTAAGACATTAGCTTATTCTCATTCCCTTCTTCCCCATTTGTTTTATCAATCCTTGTCAGGATCCTATAATTAGTAATAGATTATAGTAAATAAAATAACTGAAAAAGAAAATGAAAGAATTTTATAATAGAAATTACCATATCTTCCAGTAAAGTACCTTGGTTTTATAGACAAAAGAAGTGATGACACAGAGTTTGGGTGAATTACTAAAACAAATGTGGCTCAGTCATGACTCAAATACACATCTCCTGGTTCCTACTTTAAAAAAAAAAAGTTCTCCCCTCCATTAAATGATGTTGTTTTGTTCATTCCATCAATTTATTTCATATAATTCAATGAATGTTTATTAAGATAGAATTTTCCATGTTTAAAATTTTGGTGTTATTATTTACTCTTTATTATGTAAAATTACTTTGGTTTCTTGACACATCTATCTCAGAAACATCTTTCTCATAGATCCCCTCCTCTTAATTCCTAATCTACTCTTTTATAGACCCTCAGGAGCTGTCCTCCTCACTCCAAACATCATGGAAGTTTCTAATTTCTACATGTCCTTTCTCCCCTATCCAACCATAACACACATACACATTTATGCAGACATGTGTATATCTATATGTGTGTATGTATATAATATATATGTGTATATATATAATTGCCATAGTGGAAATTTACTTTGTGTAGATCTTTTTATAATACTATTCTGCTTAATAAAAAAAAAAAAACTTCAATGTCTCCCTATTCGTCAACTGAATAAAGATCAAACTAATTTACCCAGCAATGGGGCCATCTAAAATCTGACACCACTTTACCTCTTTACCTTACCATTCAGTGTGTTATTGCCCTCCACATATTCTGTATTCTAGCCAAGCTACTTATATTACATATGGCTTATTCTTTCATACCTCTACACCTATTTTCACATTATATTTGACCCTCCTTTTCTCCCTCAATTCCTATCCATTTTTAAAGCCTAGGTATAATGCTACCCCTAATAGTAACAATTATAATAATAACTAGCATTTATAGTTTTCCAAAGAACTTTACATGTATTATTTCATTTGATGCTCACTACAACCCCATGAAATAGGTCTTATTATCTTCATTTTGCAGATGAAAGAATTGAGACTAATAGTGGTTTAAGTGATTAGCCTGAATTCCCATAGATAGTAAGTTTATAAGGTTTTGACCTCAGCACTTGTTTAGCCAAATCACATTACAGGTAGAACATAAAGCTGGAATAGGGAAAGCAGACAGGGAACCTAGAGCTACTGTTAATCTGCTCTCTCCCTTCTTCCTTCACTCCCTCTTTTCCTTCTCCCTCCTTCCTTCTTTCCCCCTTCTTTCTCTCCAATTCTCTCTCTCTCTCTCTCTCTCTCTCTCTCTCTCTCTCTCTCTCTCTCTCTCTCTCTCTCTCTCTCTCTCTGCTCCCTTCTTCACTTAACCTAGTTGAATTCCAATCTTTGTATCCTTTAATCTTAAGAAATGAGATAATTGTTTTCTCTCTTCTCTATTTCACAGTTTCTCATTATAAACTTAAATTCCACACCAGTGGGAGATACTCCTCTTAATTAGTAGTAGAGTAGAGACCAGAATTTGGTGCCCTAATTCCTAGTCCAGAACTTTTTGCACTCTTCTGCTATGACCTCTATAGATAGCACTACTTCTGAGCATAATTACAGCATCTTATGGAATAACTGAAGACCAAGAGAAAGAGTAAAATATGACATTCATGAAGTCAAAAGCATTTTTAACATAAATGTTTCCATATTTCCTAGTTGGCTTTGAAGAGAGCCCCAGGCCAGCCTGGAACTAATGCCTAAGGCTAATTGGCAGGAGGAGATGAAGGCTGGGAATGAAATTTTAATGCATAAAAGTCCCTCTAACCTAAATCCCCACAAGAGGCTCACAAGCAAGTCCATGCACATGTTAAAGGTGACCTTGCCAAGAGAGTGTGAATAATATAGAAAAAATGACTAGCAATGTCTACAACACTTACTTTCAGAGAGAAAACATATCATTTAGTAACTGGCCATAAATGAAGTTGTTGTCCCTCAAACTCATTAAAGTCTGGGCCTTCTAATTTCTAACAATAATCAGATTATGTTGATATGTGCAAGTTACCTTATCTTTTTTTTTTCTTGATTTTTCTGACATATAAAATGGACCAAAAGACTCAGAACCAGAAAAGTCCTAAATCTTGCTGTTGTGAATGAAGAATTGGAAAAGATATGTAAAGTGGTTTTATCAAAAGAAAATGTAGTAAAGTAGAAATTGTGATCTCTTTGGAGTCAGGAGTGAATTGGATTCAAATATCAGTTATGCCTATTACTACTTTTATGATCTGAAATGTTAATTAATTTCTCTGTGTCTGATTTCCTTTTCTTCAAAGTGGAAGTAATACTCCTTTCAGTCTTTGCAGTGTGGTAATTCTGGCTGAAAAAAAAAACAAACCCTCAAATATACAAAACAATATATATCAGAAAAAGCAAAATTTAGGAACAGTGGGGAAAAAGTCATGGGAAACTATGGAAATTAGGGAAGGTAATAAAGTGCATAATAGAAGTCCTGAGGTCAAAGCTTGCTTATGTTCCCTATTACATTCCAGCTCTGTGTCTCTCTCTGTAATGTGATTTGGTTAAACAAAAGATTTCAGTAGTTTTGTTGTATGTGTGCCTTTGGGAGTTATCTTTCATGGGCTTAGAAAATGGAGAAAAGCAGTGGAAGGATTGAGAGCAAGTAACACATTAGAAGGAATTCAGATAAATATGAAATGAATGCCTAAAGGATCAAATGTTCAATACTTTCTAGAAACCTCCCCACTAAAGAAAGAACTATGTTTCACAAGATTTCTGGAGTCAGAGAACAAGTGATTTCTGTGGAGAATAAATTCTCCTTTTCCTATGAGATGGTAGAGCCATCAAGGTGAGAGATTGGAAGAGTAATAGAGATCTCTGATGGTTAATCACAAAGAAGAGAGTGATTAGGATGTTATGGTGATGACCTTGACTGAGAGTGGCAAGTATTGCCTGAGATGAATCACCTTGATAGCCATATAGGTGATGAGTTGTGCCTGAAGCAAACAGAGGTGAAATCTATACAAACACTGGATGTACTCTGCAAATGCTGAAAAGCAAAATGTACATATGAACGAAATTTTCAAGAAGCAAGCAAGACTCTCCAAACAGATAGTCTTTAACTCCCATAACAACGATATTTTAATTGCTGAAAGAGATCTAGCTCTATTAGGACTATGATTTTTTTGGAGGGAGAGTTTATTTACCAGCTTATTCTGGGGGAAAATGTAGTCAAACTAGAAATCTTTGGAAATTGTTTTATGTTACTTTATGCTTCATTGAAATCCTGATTAAATGTGTGACATCTTCAACATTATTTCCTGCCAAGGTGTGTTATTATGGTCAATTATTAAATATCTACATCTGAATTAATATAGAATATTAATGTAGGATAACTCCATTTTTAACTGGATGAGGACAAATGAATTACAGAGATGAGATTAAAAAGTCCCCAGAATTTGAACCAGCATCTATTAAGTTTAAAGGTGTATAGAGTCCAATAGGCTATGAGCCCTTTAGAGGGTTCATCCCCTCCTAGTGGAAATTTATGGAATCAATCCTTCCCTCATCCAGCTTCCCATTGGCCTTGAGCCTATGGACTTAGTAGACTGCTGGGTCAGAAGGTCTGTACTATTGTGAAAGTAAGAGCTTTGATCACAGCTCTTCTCCACTCTACAGCCTTAGACATGGTGTCACTGGTTCACATTTGCTTTTTTCATTGTCAGGAACTGCAAAGCATTGAAAATTTATCAAGACTTTGAACTTGGTAAAGGGAGTTTAGAGATTGGATTTCATGCTTGCTTTAGGTTAATTCTCATCTTTTTGTAGAATTTGATGCAAGATCTATATAGGTATATTAGAGAGGAAAGGATGTATATATTGACATGGACTCAGCATTACAATATTTCATATATACAAATAGATGCTTTTGTATAATTCATGATATTTACTAGAGAGATCTTACCAGCCCTTTGAACACCATTATATTGCCCTGTATAAATATGCATTTATACCCTTTTCATACCAAGAGCGATTTACCCAGCAGACCATAAAAGCAGTGTATCATGTAACCATGTATTAAGATGAAATTTCAAAAGCCTACCACTTAGACAGTGGGTCTTGGCAGGGTTGGGGAGCTGTAACATTATCCATTTAATTATACATTTGGGCACATTTTAAAAACCTGTATTATTTACACAATTGACTGTACTATTCTCTCCAAGCTGTTAGAGATCCAGTCAGAAGCTATTATAACACTAATAGAGACAAATGTAAGAACTATATCACCTATTGAAACTGTGGCAAGTTTTCCTGATATTTTCATTTCAACCACCTTCTTCTATATTGGTGGAATCAATGTTTTTTTATTATTATTATTCTGGGCCTGTGATTTAATTGAGGTATAGAATTCCTGGTAAAGAAAAATTCTACTGTAATGGATAGAGGAACCTATTCCAAAATTTATAATCTTAGTGTTATCTGGGACACTGGGGTGATTTGTTCAGGGTCTCATTGATTGCATGTGTCAAAATTGGAATATAAACTGGGATCTACCCAATTCCTAAGACAGCTGTCTTTCTGAAAATCAACATTGACAGTAGACAGTAAATGAGGTTTACATTCAGAGCAAGGCTGCAATCCTCTGGTACATGTCCAAAGCTTTCTTCACTCTATGCCTTTGTTCTTACAGGACTGCTCCTCCCCTCATATCTGCTTTTTGAAATTTAAGATAATTTTCAAGGCCCATACAAAATGCAGAAAAACTCTCCTCCTTTTACCCTCTCCTCAGTAACTCCCCCCTTCCTCCCCTCAGATATCATCTCTCTTCCATGGACTTTGCATGCCATCATGGTTGTAGCTCTCATGCTATCACTATAATATTTTTGCACCACAATTATTCATGTATGGGATTTATCTTTCTCTCTATTCTGCAAATTCTGTGGTGGTAAGAGCCATGTCTTATTGAGCTCTGTGCTTGTATCAATAGGCAATGATGCCAGGGTTGACTTAGGTAAAAAAAAATCCATTTGGGTGGTATTTGAAATACTTCAGAAAGTTTTTGTTTATTTGTATTGGTTAAGATTAATTTAAGATTTGATTTGGTTAAGAAGAACGCAAAGCAATCAGACACATTGTTTTATCATTTTAAGATTAAACCCTTGGGGACATCTATGAATCATTTTTAACCAGTCTTAATAAGTTTTTCTTAAATAGCCTCCATCTCTATCATCAAAGTCCCTCTCTTCAAGGTCCAATTTAGGATTTACTGACTTCTTGAAACCCTGGGGAAAACATTTTTCCAATTCACACATTTCAAAGGAATTAACAAGGTCCCCTTCTTTGCAGGTATCTCACTCTCCCCAGTATTAAAATTATTTGTTTACATCAATATTTCAAGGATATATTATATCATTATTTCATTATCAACAAATGCCCCCTATGATTCAGGCACTATGCTAAGTAGGGAAAGAGTTTAAAATAGCAAAAACATAATCCTTGCTCCGAAGAAGTATGTGGGAGCTGTCTCTATGGACCCAGATTGCAACTTTGAAGAATTAGTAAAAGGTCTTTGAGAAATGCAATAGCCAGAAAATCCATCACTTTACAAGGCATCCTAATGCTGAACCCCTCTGAATTTAATTAAACCCATGTACACAGTTTATTCAGTTAGTCAACAACAACAAAAATTGAGCATATACCATAGACCAGGTACTGTGCTAAGTGCTACAGATATAATGAAAGCAAAAACATATAAAAACAAAAAAAAATTTCTCTCAAAAATAGCAATTTCTAATGAAGGAGACTGCACCCAAACCACTGTCCCTGAATTTCCATTTAAAGCCTTTTTACTGTGTTAGAACTTGTCATCTCTTTTAACCTTTAGTAGCTATTTCTTTTCAACAAACATTCATATAGCACTTGTTATGTCTAAGGTATTGGTGACACAAAGTCAAATGCAAAAAGGACATTGACCTTACAGTCAGTGACACCTTAGCCAAACCTTAAAGGAAGACAAGGATTATGAGAGTGGGGGGAATGAAATGAAGGCATGGCAGATAACCTACACAAAAGCAAAGGCAAGAGTTGAAGTTTTAAAATGAAGACACAGTTTTAGCAGTAATGTAGAGTTGATGAGTGGGGATGACATGAAAGATAGAAATAGATGTAGGAACTAGCAGACCTTGAAGTTAAGGGAGTATAATTTGACTATTAAGGAAAAGAAACCTGAAATAGGAGAGAATTAAGTCCAAACATGAACCTGAGGGATGCAAGCTAAGGGAGCATGAGTGACCAAAATCCAAAGTTCCAGAGGATAGAACTAGGACTAATATATATGAACTGTAGGGGAGACAGATTTAAAATTTTTATTTTTATTTTAAATTATATTTAATATATATGTATATTACATACATTATATAGAATTTTGATTTTTATTTTAAATTTATGCAATAAAGCAAACCTTTTCATAAGATAATATAATAAAATAGATGATTGTATATGAAACTAAAAATTTACTATGCACAACTTGCTATTTCATTCAAATATACAACAAAATTATAATGCAAATTTCTTTTTTTCTTCTTCCATTTTAAATAATATTTTATTTTCCCCAGTTATATATAAATACATTTTTTAAAATTCATTAAAAAACTGACCTCCAAATTTTCTCCCTACCTCATCATCCCTCTACTACTTGAGACAGTGAGCAATTTGATATACATTATACATGTTCAATCAGGCAACATATATTGCCATATTAGTTAGGAGTATCTTAGAAATGTTTTTAACAATTATGCCTATCCAACAATGGAAATGGTACGTAATAAAACTTCTTGTCATCGGAAACGTCTTGTTGATTCAAGAACAAACTGGAATGGAATTAGAATTTATTATGTGTCTATTATGTTTTAGGCATTATACTAAATACTTTACAATTATTACTTCTTTTGATCTTCACAGCAATGAAAAGTAGATATTATCACTCCCATTTTAAAATTGAGGAAACTAACAAACACAGAAATTAGAGGTTAAATTACTTGCCTGGGGACTGACATTGGATTTGAACTCAGGACTTTCTGATTTAAAATACAGCATTCAGTGGATTGTACCATCTACCTGCATTTACATCAATTCATCTGTCCTCTTATAACTGCCTTTACAGTCACCACCTTGTCCATATCTTCATCTCTGGCTAGTTTTTTGGAAAATGGAGCAGGTCTTTTTAAATATACTGCCCCTTCCACTGCCAGTGTTTTATTAGACAATCTCAATAAAGTCCAAGTAGCACATTTCTTTGTGACCTTCTGAATGACACAAAAAAATTTCCACTACTTCATTCAGCACAGTTTTTAGACAATACAATGTTAGTATCCTTTGAGGACAATAGAACTGCCATAGATTATGGATCTTTTCCCCCAAATTCAAAGTTTAACAAATTAAATTTTTTTTTAAAATAAGTTCTCATAGTTAAACCACCTGGCATGGGTTTGTATGGGTCTATCTCAACCCAAAATAATTTTAAAAATTAAATTAAAAACATATAGCTATCAATATGTAAAAAAATGACCAAAAATAAACTTTCCATGTGAAAAGGAAAATCTTTCCCCCAAATGAACTTTTGAAGTATGTAGGGATTTCCCAACATAATTTGGGGATTTGGGGATAGCTGTATGTTCTTACCCTCAGGTAGTTTCTCTTTAGCAATGTTAACCCAGAGATTTTTCCAATGGCTCCCAGGCCAGGATTTAGGAAAAATCAGATGGAAGTCAATATAAAAATCTCTTTAATAGATCTGTGAAAATTCAAAGGACACCCTCAAAAGAATCCTTAATTCACTATAATAGAAAGCAGGCTAACTCAATAATAAATAGAACCAATTCAAATTAGCATTGAAGACATGTTAGGCTCACAAGACAGATTGTCGTTGGAGTTGATTGGCATTGACCCTTCTCATTCTATATGATCCCCAAGATGTCATTTGGAATTAATTCCAAATGAACTTTCTGATCTTGATTCATAGAGAATACTGGTCTTGCCACATACCTGCCGTGGATAACATTTCAGTGAAGGCTTTTTGTGGGTGTAGACAAGGAGAAAGAGCCCAGATAAGACAAATAACAACAGATAAGAGTGGCTGAACAGTGATTGTCTCAATATTCATATTTTCTTCACATAATCCAATGGGTGATTCTTGTAGCTTTGTGGAGATATACTCAAAACATTTTGGAAACTTGTTTCAAGAATTGTTGTATGTCTTTAAGTTCAATCAACAGTAGAATGGGAACTTTATTCAGTAAGAGATTATTTTATTGTTTTATCATCAGCATAGTGTCTTTCATTTAATAGTTGTTCATTTTTCTTTTTTAATTTATTCTTTCATTTATTTAGTTTTATAATATATTTGTTTTTTTCAGTTGAAATAATCATTAATATATTTTGTTTCCATATTGCCATCATTTTTAGATGTAGTACTACCTCACTCCTACCCCTATGCACATCACACCCAATTGATCTTGTCTTATATCACAGAAAATCAGTTGATTGATTGATTAATATCATTTTTTCTCAAAGAGGATCATAATGGCATCACTATATTAGAGTTAAGATATAATATGTCTTACTGTGGTTGATTAGATCAATATAATTTCAGAAGGCTCTACCACAGACTGAGCACAAATAGTCTACATGAACATTTGGAGTGGAGATGTCTCTAAATGTGCACATCTCATATTTCTTTAGAACTACTGCAATTCTGCTTTGCTCATCGAGTATAGCACCTTCTTAAATGAGGACATGCCATGCTGGGCAGTCTTTCTCCAATGTCTCCCATGTCATATACTAGATTTAATGTTGTCCATAAGCATACACACATTTTATGTACTGTTAGTGAGTTAAGTAAACTTTGCAAAAGTTTGTGTATATTTTTAATATACATAAAAAGATTGGTTTCCCCACCTGATGTGGTAGCCAGACCATGGTTGAGGAAGCCAGTAATATTTAGGGCACCTTTGCTATCCTTTTCCCCAAACTAGGAGGTGAGCAGTCCAGTCTTTTAAAAATGGCTGCTCAGATATATAGGAGGCTGCCAATTCCTCTTTCTTCAATTTAGTGAGAAGATGACTCTATGGCCTGGACCACCTGTATGCAGAGGTGTGATTACAACTTTCAATATGTCCAAACCTTCCACTTCTTCACTTGATTGTTGACATAGGACTTTGAGATAAGTAAAAGTGGTAAAAATGGTGTGGGTGATGCTTTTGATTGATGCATAAAATTGGATTTAAATGAGGTACACTTCCAGAGTCTAATGACTTTGACATTATGTTCAAGATCATCCATTGCATCTTGAGCCATCAGCAGAGTTCAGTGGCAAGACAAAGTCAAGATGACTGCTGATGGCTCAGGATGCAATGGATGATCTTATCTGCTTCAGCTCCTTTCATGGCCATTGGAATAAATTATTCTTATTAACTCATTCTACTGGGGGGAGTCTTCATGTGCTTGCTGTGGATAATTTCCTTTTTTTTTTTTTGCTGTGGATAATTTCCAACTCATAGACAAGTTTAATGATTGTTGGTTATTCTCAATCTTGTTTAGCCTATCTGCCAACAAAGTTTATCATGATGTATTCTACAGCTTATTGCAGTCACAGAGGAGAGATGGGTGAATCACATAGATACCAAAAGTAGAAAGCCTCTTTGAGAAGTTCTCAGCAGCCCTCACACTAGACATACCAGTCTTCCCTGAACACAATCTATACTCCTTAGAAAATTCATTAAGTGACATTAAATGATATATCCAAGGTGCATTCATCAGCCTAGGCAACTTTTCTTATCCAACATGCTCTGCCCATTCTCTAAGGAGATAAAAAAGTGATCAACTTTCCCCCATTTTCTCTAGGACAGAAATTGGTCATTACATTATTCAACATTTGTGGACTTGAACTGGTTATCCGTGTCCTACTTCTTAATGTATCAGTACCCAATAAGTGAAAAAAAAGGAGTAAAAGATTGGAAGGATGAGGGGAGGATGAGGGACAAATTTCTGTAGACCAATGAAAACTTAGGCAGTCTGAAAACATTTGAGAAGTAACACTTCTTTGTATAAAAAAGTCCTTCATTCATTTCCAAGATTGAGGTGATTGAGCTCAGTTATGTTAGAGTAATCAAAATCCTTTCTCTTTCCCTATTTTTCTATCCCTCAGAATGCTGGTGTTTGACTAGTACTCACTTCATCTGGAAGCTGCACTATTCATGGGATTTTTATGGCAGAAAAAGCAAAGGGCTGTTGAATACTGGTGCTAGAAGGGTTTCTTGTATTTTTTTTCTTTAATCGGGTGACAATCAGTTAAGGACTATTAAACTTCATGGCTGAGATCTGATCATATTGCATATGCTTTTACTATTTCTTAATCACTACAATGCAATGATGTCTAGAAAATTTATTGGAACAATTAGAAGCAAACAGTTACTGCGGCCCTCAGCTGTTTCAAAGGCATTTCAAAGGCAAATGCCTAGTAAAATCCTTCCCTTCCTTCAAAATTCAGCTTAGATATCACCTCACCAAGCCATGCTGATTAGGTACATATAAATATATGTTATATAATTTAAACTGGGCCCTCACTTTGACAAGGCAATCCTTTTAAACTTCCAGATTTTATTATTTACTATTCCCACTTGCATCAGTGTTTCCAAAACTTCATTCCTTCTCAAAACTCTCATGACTTTCCCTCTTCCTGAAATGAGAACTTCACCTCATATTTCTCCCTTAAAATATTTTTATTGATGTACTTTGTTTTTATACCACCAAAATTTCTCCCAGTCTCTTTCCCCTTTCTTATATCCCTAGCCATTTCATCATATCAAATTATATTTTTAAAGAAAAAGAAAAATGAGTAAAATTGAACATATTTGAAAATATATGCAATGGGCAGCTAGGTGGTGCAATGGATAGAGCAGCAGCCCTGAAGTCAGGAGGACCTGACTTCAAATGTGGTCTCAGACACTTAACACAGCCTAGCTGTGTGACCTTGGGCAAGTCACTCTAACCCCAATTGCCTCAGGAAAAAAAAAAGAAAATATGTATACAATGTACCCCATCTATGGAATTCTCAGTGCTGCAAAAATGCAGCATGTGGATATTTCTTCTTTTTTTTCTTTTCAGCCATTCTTGTTCTTTGTAATTTTATAAAATTCATTATTAATTATTTTGAGTCATTTTGATAATCCACTTATATTTTTGTAGTCACTGCATTATTTTCTTGACTTTTCTCTTTTCATTCTACGTCAGATTATGTGAATCTTGTTAAGCTTCATTGTAGTTTTCATTTCTTGTAGCACAGCAACATTCCATTATATTTATATACCACAATTTCTTTAGGATTCATTCCCAGTTGATGGTTATTTATTTTGTTTTGAGAGAGAGGGAGAGAGACAGAGACAGAGAGAGAGACAGAGAGAGAGAGAGAGAGAGAGAGAGAGAGAGAGAGAGAGAGAGAGA